>JAQGBM010000392.1:0-14132 GCA_034698405.1 Symphylella vulgaris | reverse complement strand
CAACTTTAGAACCTGAAATCTCTGGAATTTCGGCGCTGACGTATAATTTTTAAAGCGGAAATCTCTTCAGAAGGGTTCAGTCTATCTTGAAAAAAAATCATATTTTTCTACCTGCCTCTAGTGCATGAAATCCCTTAAATTAGGTGTTTGAAATAATAAAATCACTAATCCGTTAAGTTTTAATTTACGTATTATATATATTACGTGGCTGTAAATGTCAGACAAGGACATGCATAATAGTTGGAGGAGATTCATTTTTAAATTAGCGTAATATCAATTTAACTGGGAACAACAGGACCGTAGGGACACTGCAAAATTTTGAAGTAAACTCAATGGGGAGGGACAATTTTTTTAAGTGTGGGGGGGGGCAGCAATTAAAAGCGAAACATTTTTAAGCATGAAAGTAAAGTCAAAAGTCAAAACACATCTTATTGAGGGTGGACTTTTTGGGGCCCTGGAAGCTTCCCGTGCCTAAATCTGACACTGCTGAACACAATAATGTTATTTTATATTTTATTAGGAGATTTAGGACATAATTATTTATTCATTTGTATTATAACAATATAGTTACTTCATCATGCACAAATTTAATTAGATTCAAATTGTTGTTAGACTGTTAGTTTACGAGTGCGTCCCCATTACCGGTACAACTGCTAACTTGTAAGTTATTACTCTACTTTAGGAGTATGACAAAGATCAAAGACAGCCATCCAAGCCCAAGGGTCAAAGATGTATAAATAAATTAGCAAAACATTATAATAATTTAAAATTCTCTCGACCAAGTTTAATTAGCTTATTTTAATTTTGGGAGAAAAAAATAGTACGAAATAAGCAAATCTAGCTAAGTTGCTAAGAGTAGCCTTGCTTCTCCAAACTGAAAGATCGCAGTTGAGGTAGTTTGGGCACGATCAGAATGCCACATGTGAGACTTACAGACAAGTATTCTGCCAAAACAGTAGGGAAAGAGAAGTGTGGGACTTCCGAGAACGAGGTGGATGGATATTCAAGAACGCCAATAGGAATTCCATCTAAGGATCTGAATCCGATGGCGGAAGAACGAGACCATTGGACGACACTTCTGGGACTACAGCAGCTCGAAAGGAATATTCGAGCATGAAGATTGAAGATGGATGGATGAATCTATAGCTAAGTTATAATTTTAATGTTTATGTTTTATGTTTTTATTAATATTTATTTTGTAATTTTCCTGATTACAATGAAAAGGTCCTATTATTATTTTTATTTAGGTATAAAGCGCAATATCGAAAATATGGATTTAATAGAAGGCCATTTCGTCATAGCAGTACCGGTATTTTACAAAAATAAAATAAATAAATAAAATTCGAGTTTGTATAGACTTTTTAATGGTTTTCTGATTCACTTTTTATTACAGACCTTTGTTTCTTTAATATATCAATACAAAAAAAAATATATTATTTTGTCGCCCGACTTTCTAGTGTAAGAATAATATAGTTGTGTTTACGTATAATATTACAATATGAGAGCTAGAAAATATTTTTGAGAGGCGGGAAAAATAATTTTTTCGAACGGGCTGGAAAATGAAATTCAATATTCCTTATTTCTTTTTGCCTGCACAGCACAGAGGAAGAGAATAAAATGCCGTGACAGGCCAGAATATTACGTCTATCGAGGCAGAAAAAAAAAATTTGCTTTATAATAATAATATTCCTTTTGTTTTTTAGAGAAAGAAAAAAAAGGGCGTATATTACTTTTCCATTCGTTCCATATAAATATATCCCGAAAACGTTTTCGCTATATTATACATTCGTTTTTGTTGTAATTAAATATGGACGAAAGAAAAAAAACTACTTGTAAAATAATAAGAGAGAAATTTATTATGATTTTGTCGCATGAAAGTAATTTGATATTATTTTAATATCGAATTCAATTTCGTTTTGCTGCTTTTTATTATTTGTTTTTTTTTTTCTTTTCTAAAGTTGAAAATAATAAATTTGTACGGAATAAATTGGAACATTTATTGATTTTTATTATTACTTTTTTGTTGTTTTTCGAATTATTATATTTTAAAGTACGAGTATACTTAACTATTTTATAATAATATATTAAATCTCGTTCTTTGTTTTATATTAAAATTATACAAAAAAGTATATTTGTTTTGAACAAATCTCCGCACAATGGGGCTATTAATTTAACCAGATATAACTTATTAGCAAATCAAACTTTATTATGCAAAATAAATATGATATCCGGGTCATTTTGAGAATATAAAGGGTGGAATTTAAAAAATGACTTCACAATAGATAAATTTTGGGCACTCTATCGAGACGCCATTTTGTTCCATGCACTTTTTTTTTTTTGTTCTAATCGCTGCAGGAATGAAAATACAGCGATCCGGGATGTGTTTATTTTTTTTCATTTTATTCAATAATATTATTCGTTAGATGTGAATTTGGTTCTAAATTTTATTGAATGACTTATATTAGCCGCTCATAACCGCCATTTTGTTCTGATTTTTTCCCAACGAGTGAGTATACCCGCCTCGATGCAGTGCCCTAGACAAATTGGTGACAATTAGTACAAATCCTAAAATCAACCAATCATAATTTCAATTTTTTTGTTAGGGCTACCTAACAGTAATCGGGACAATAATTAATCTGAGATCGAACAAATTTGTGTCGAATTTTTTTTCGAATATCATGACTACAGGATGTAACATTCTAACCTGACTACCTGTCTACCTTATGTTACGACTTACGAATGTATGAGTTGATAAAGTGGCATTTTTAATTGTAGTCCAAAATAAAATACGATTATTAGGCCCTATATAGTTGCATATGTTATGATATTAATTTTTATGAATTGCACCTTAAATGTAAACCATTTTTCAAGACGACAGCAAACCAGGAACGGCTTCAGGGTTATTGGGTCAATAAATAAATCATTCTAATAAATAAAGAATTAAAATGACCGTACGATGTACTTAAATATAAATCTCATTTAAATGTTTTTACATACCTATATAGGTACTGTTATACCGTAAATACTCTAGTAAACGCCTATAGGCGGTTATTTGGCCAAATTCCAAAAAGGGTAGGCGGCTATTGGAGACTTGGCGGCTGTTAGAGATAGGCCCTTATTTCGAAATAAAGACTACAATAGGCGCCTATTAAAGATACGTTTAATTTTTAATACCGGTATCAAACACAAAAATCTCTAATAAACGCGTATTATATAACACGCGAATAACAAGTCTCGACCCTTCCAACGTGTCTATCTCCAAGGCGGTTATTTGGCCAAATTGCAAAAAGGGTAGGCGGCTATTGGAGACTAGGCGGCTATTATAGAGACTATAGGCGTTTAAAGTTGTGAAATATTATTGAAAATTTTGCAATAATATTCTATATTTCTATTTGTAATAATATTCTTACTCCGAATATGAAAAATGCATTATTTCTTGCCAATGTTATTACATCATTATAAAAATCATCATTTCAATATGGCTGCTCTCTGTAAAGTACGGCATCAGCTGGCTAGATCATTTTCAATAACGTGTAAAACTTTTGAAAATCTTTTATGAACAGCTTCTCAATAATTGCATCGCCAGTTTATTTTATTACTTGTTATATTATATAGAACTTTATTATTTTTTGTCATTTATGTTTTTGTAGTAAATGGGTTTTTAATTTATTTTTAAACTATAAAAAAAAATAATATACCGGTAATTTAGTGTTTATTAGTTGTTATTCTAACATAAACAACTATAATTACAGTAGTGAACCTATTATTTTTTTAACTTACTGCAGGGGAGAACAGATGGAGGTCTTGCTAAAATTGGTTTAATTTTACTGGAATTTTCAGATATTCACATATTAATTTGCAATTTTTCGAGAGCTTAGGAACAATAATTATACTGAGAATTCAAAATTGCAGCCATTACAGTTACACGATGGAAACATTTCGATAATAATAAAAATTGTATCTATATTTAAAAAAAGAAATAAATAATGTTTTCCATGTTCTTTTCATTTTCTGAACATTAAAAATGAAAAGAAAATGTTTGATGATAATACTAACATTACCGTAAATAAATGTGACAATGCGGGTAAAAAGGAACCATAATAATTATTATACCTAAGTTAGTATTAGACGAAAAAAATGATATTTTAGATATCGATTGAATTGAATAAAACACATCGATTAGAATTTTTTAATGTAGCCTATTCCTATGCGAAATTGAATCGATAGTTTTTATTATAACTTATTTATTTTTAAAAATTGAGATAGATCACGTGTCATTTTTCCAGATTTCTGATTGGCCCAGCGTGTTAAATACCTTCGTAATTTAATTAGTGTTGCATGTAAAAAGGGACCACATCATTCTCATTAGGCTATTGAAAAACTTGATTTTTTTCTTATGGTCCCTTTTTACCCGAGCTGCCACAAATATAAATTATGTATTAATATTCATGTATTTCTTTAAAAAAATTATCCATATAACTTAATTATCATGATGTCATTGTTGCCTTATTATGTCTCAAATGGATAAAAGTGTACACGTCTAAAAAAATCAATGCGAAATTACGAATCCATATGGGATATCTCTAAAAAAAATGTTATGCTTCTTCACAAACAACATAAAGAATATAATAGATTTTATATAACATTATAAAAATAGATAAGAATAAGACGAAGTACATCGGTAATTAACTTCGACCCAAGCGTCACTGTTTACAATTTTCCGTCTGGGGAAAAATAATAAAAAGTAATAACGCTTCTATAATAAACTACCTATAATGTTTACCCACCGCACACCTCTACATAGAATTGCATTATCTGAAAATAGAATCTTGGGGCAACGAAAAAAAAAATTGCGTTTTATTTTCTTGACACTAGCTTTATATAAAGGAAAGAGAAAAATTGTATTAGCTGTTGTCGACATTGAAAAAAAGAATATAAGTTATATATATTTTTTGTACTCTTAAATTATAGGATATATAGTAATTTTTCATTTCTTTGCTGTCATGTTTTTATAAAAGACTGGCTCTAGGCATGTTTATTTATTTCCGGCCACTTTAATATAAAAATAAGTGGTAAAAAAAGTGAATAACCCCATGATGAGTGTGGCGCCCCTGATGGAAGATTAAAGTAGTTTTAACAATGATATAAATAAAGTGCTGCAGGGGCTTTAGATGTACTGATATAGGAAAATTACTTTGCATAAAATATACATGCATGAATAGTTTACTGTATATACGATTGCAGCGGAGGCGTGGCTTAGCCGCCATTGATTTCCAGAACAATTAAGCTAGCAATAGATAGGAAGGATTTTAAGGAGGGGTCCTGGCCGCCACTACCCACCAAGGTACCCTATCGAGACGGGTATGTTCATCGGCCATTTTGTTCTAGTCACTTTTTATTGTTCAATTTGTTGTAGGAATATTATATTTATTCAATAATTAATTGTTAGATGTAAATTTCTGTAAATTATATATATATACATATATAAAACAGCCATTTTATTCTGATTTTTTCCCCTGTATTGGTGAGTATACCCGTCTCGATGTAGTGCCCTACCTATGGTACTCCAACGATGTAGTGCCCTAACCTATCCTAGTTACGCCTTATCAAGCCAAACAAGCTTAAATTTCGTCAACAGTGAAATAAAGGAAATGTACAGTAAAGTACGAGTAATCGAGTAGGCTAAGTTATTTATCTTGAGCATAAACTGCAATGGAGTTTAACCGTCAAATATTATATATACTGTACTCTGTACAGTACGAAGTAGGTTATATAGTATTATGCCATCATATTAATACACTATACCGTCAAAATAATATTAAAAATAACGTATAAGGCAGGGGTATAAGGTAAAGTTTATGTTATTTTTAATTTTTGACGGTAGGCTATAATATATTTTTTTTAATATTAGGCCATAACTGGTATCTATAGAAAATTTGACATTTACTTACACTGATTGAAGGTTTATCAAGAACAAGAATGCATGGACATTGCCATTGGACACTTACCTGTAAAACAAAGAAAATAAAGAATTAGCACTGTCAGACTGTTAAATTATGCCTATACAAGATTATATAATAAATTATTACGGTAGGTTATAATAATAAGTTTCAAGTTAGTTAAGCTAATAATTATGCAAGTTAGTAACTTATAAGCCAAACCAAACTATGCAAGGATGTCACGATGTGCGAATCTTATAGTACCTGTAAAATTTTGGTTTATAAATACACTTATACAGTACGGTATGTTTAACTTACGAGTATAAAAAGCACGCCAAATAAAATAATATATTCTATAAAACAATATTGTGGAAATGTATAATAATACAACAGACAGTAACAATTCATACTGTGTGTATCATCTACAGCACAAAATGTAAAAATTACCATGGTAACTATGGACAACTTTGTTTAATTATTTTGAAACCAAAATTTTAATTATCACACTATGCTGGTTACTGTTTTAATATAATTTTATACTTTTATTATTATAGCTGCAAGCGACAATATTAAAAAAACCACTTTGGTACATAGTAAAAATTATTATTAAAAGCTTTTTTTTGTAAAAATAGCAAAGAAAAAAATGCATTTTATATAATATACGAATAGCCTTAGAGAAGTTATAAAATAAAATTAAAGTATCTGAGAAAAGAATATTATGAAAAGTCGAGCTGGTCCGACAAGCTCAGATTTTGAGGCAATAAAACAAGATTACCAAACAGTAAAACTAATGTTTTGCAATGCTTTTTTTTCTCCAGCAGCCTCGGGAAGAAAAAAAAAGTCTTCATCACATTACATAGCAGTGGTTACGAATATTATTCGCTTGATAGCGCACGCCTTTGTTGTTTCTATGATACGCCATTTTCGTGGATGTAATATATTGTGTATATTATATATATATTTTTTTAGACTCTCAGCTCGTTGTACGAGCCTTATATTGGCTACATATATGAAGAAACATGCCTAATACATGGTGATGCAATGTTGTACTGTCACACTATTTTGCAAAAAAATTGTTTGCGGATGACAAAAAGAAGCAAAAATATTGAATAAATTGATTGTGTTTTACTCTCTAAATCGAGTGTTTTTTTTTGGTGCCATACCGTTTGTCCCACCGTCTCGTCTCAACCAATCTTACCCACCGTCCTACCTCTCCACCCAATGCAGTCGGTGGGAGATGTAGGACTCTCATTACCGTCTCTCCACTGCCCTATATAGACCAAATTTACGAACTGCTGCATCCATCGATACTTCCGGTTTGAGCGGGGTTGTGATTGTGTAAAATTAGTAAACTCTCTCTTACTGCAACATACCGTTAGACTCGTAAACCCAGGTCAGAAGCAAAAAGAGCAGACAAAAAACAGGCCAATGTTCTTCAAACCGGAAGAAAATCTGCCGCAGGAGCATGCGCACTGCTCAGTGTTTACATACTCATTATAGATACATTTCAAAATTGATATTTTATTTTTATAGAACAAAATAAAATTATAATTTCAATTCATAATCATTTATATATGCATTGCATAAATTAAATAATCACAAAATTTTAAAAGAGACCCGAAAAGGGCGACAGCATGCCTGCCATCAGGTCTAGACATTATTAATACAATAATTATGGGCAACACATATGCGCCTAACATTTATTAGAAGTCAAGCCTGTTAATTTCACACGATCGGTTTACTTTTGAGGTTGGGGTTAGTTTTTGAGGTACGGTACTCGATAGCCTTTCCGACCCCCTGCATGCGTCCAATACAAACCCTATAGGTTAAAATTAATATGCCAACCTCTTTTAGCTTGCAAAACACCGTATATTTCAAAGCTGCGCGCTAACAACGCCTTCCATAGATTCCCTATTGGAAACTTCTTTAGCTAAGCCATTAAATGAAATATCCATGAAGGGGACAAAAATATATTAGGCCCCATGCTGCATCCCATTCTACCTTAGGTTAAATATGCCTACCTATAGGGCCAGGCCTATTTCTTGCAAAACACCATATTTTTAAGCTGCGCGCTAACACCACCTGCTTGCCTTATACGTCCTATTACATACTTCTTTAGCTAAGCCATTAAATGAAATATCCACGAATGTGTCAAAATATCCGGCCCACTTTACGGCATATACAACATTTTATTCCAATATCTCATTCTCTATTAAGCCTACATAAACATCCATAAAATACATTTTTATTCTCCAATTTGTTTCCACATTTTTTTAATGCTTCCCTTTTTGTCTTCTGGGTATAATATTAACTCTCCCAAGGAAAAGCTACATTTTTTATGCTGTTATTCTTTCCTCATAAGGAGAGAGAAAAAAAAAGTTTGTGGAGAACTGAAAAAACGCCATTATCCAGCGGAGAGATTCCGCAGAAGAAAGTTTATTTAAATGGATATGAGATTGAAAGGCTAAAAAACTGGGTTAGCTTTATAATGTGAAATTGGATTGTTGGTAAAAAGGAGAACAGTTCTCCTTTTTACATTGTACTACTATTATACATAACTATAACATAGCTATAATATTACTATAACTACATAGCTTATAGAGCCAGTCAAAGAAAACCAATATTCGGATATTAAAATGCACACTCGTAGGCCCTATAAGAAATATAATAATGGTATACGAATATAAGTTTGCAGCTGAGTTTAGACAAGGCTAAATATGAAGTATAAGCCTATATGTATATAAAAAATTTAATAAAACGATTTTGGGTTTTTTCTTCTGTAGGCTACTAAAAGAAAACATACAATAACAAAACCTAGTTTCACTGATGCTGAAACTTCTAAACTCTAAGAAGGAATAACCGCCCAAAGTTAACAGTTTTTTTTTTACCGAGCTACATCATAACAACCAGTGTTATAGAAACATCCACTACGATTTTTTGAACCTTAACATGGGATGTGCATGGGAATCAAACCCAGGTCCTATACGACGAAAACGTCTGGTAGAATACCATGATCCAGCTGTCTCGGCCACTCCACCATCTAAACTTTACGTTTTAGGAGGTATATATTCAAAATTATGTCATTAAAATGGTTTTTATATATGCTAATTAATATTAATTTCATAACATCATTTTTGTGTGCACCCCAAAACCTAAGTGTGTAGCCGAACAGGTCGCGAATTTTGTGGTGGCTCTGGCATCAAAGTGTGGCATGAAAAAATAGGCCATGAAGTGCATGATGGCCTATTATCAAAAGAGCATCTATAGACAAGGATATCCATTTACCTTATTTTTGTCGACGACGACTACCGGTATGCGTTTTATTTAACGCTTCCTTTGATCCTTAAGGATCCTATAAGGAGTCTCATATAAACATAGGAAGACGGAAGGGTTAGAGTTAGGGGGTGGGGGGTAGGAGGTGAGGAGGTCCAGAAAAGTTATGTTAGGTAAGGTTAGGTTAGGTCTGGGGGGGGGGGGGGAGAGAGGCTGTTGTGCATGGAGATTGTAGTGATGGCTTCGGTGTTAGGCTTCCAGTGGATTCGCAGACAAAGATGCAAGAATGGTTTGTTGCCATTTTTTGAACACTTCGTGAGTTTCTGTGCCGGCTGTACCTTATTTTTGTCTTGTCTAGTATAGACAAGACGTACGTGAGGAGAGCAATGCCTCCTAACTTGAATATAAAAAACTCCGATTTATTTTAATATTCACCGTTAGAAGGCGCTGCTCTCATCACGTACGAAGCCTACATGATGCAAAATAACCAGAACACCAGTCAGGGACGCCTTATAGAGTCGACATCGACTGAAAGAGGCGCAAAATAAAACCCAGAAGTAGTAGTAGAACGCCAGTCTCCCCATTGATTAAAGTCAAGCTCCGTCGGGTGTGGTCAGTACTAGGATGGGTGGTCTGTTCCACGACCATTTCATTAGGCCCATTCCCCTCGAGTGATAGAGTCTCAAAGGACTAGTAAAAGACTCAGTAAATAATACGCATAATCATCATGTCTAAAAATTCATAACCAAATTTACTCAAATTTTGAAAAATTTTATAAGTTTGACTTAATATCCTAAAAGAATTTCGCCCCCGGCGGTCCAAAATTATTCATTTTTACCAAATTTTTACAATTTTCCGGGGGTTTTATCCCCAGACCTCATAATATGAATACGTAGACCTAGACGGTGCATGATGCTAAATTATGCTAAATTTGCAACGTTTGACTTGGTTTCAGAATTTTTTTTCGCCTCCATCAGCGGTAACTGGGGGGACTGCTGCCCCCAGACCCCCTGCGCTACCTCTCCTATTTTGGTAAAATTACCCCCCCCCCCCAAAAAAAAAAGTAGAGATGCCATCAACTGACGGGGTTTCGCCCCCCATTCATTGCAAAAGTCTGGACACGCAATGTGGCCCATGCAGTCACATTTTGATCTTGAAGTTTCAGACTTATTTCGATAATTTCGGCTAAAATATGGACCAAGAAATTTCTCAAACGTTTGCCTCCCTTATACTCGTACGTGTATACGGGTATCCTTGGTTCTTGGCACCGGTAGGAGCGTCGTTGCTTTGTTATTTTGTCGTTGCTTTGTTATTTAAGGGACATCAAAAAGTGCCTGTAAAATCGCTAGTCTGCCCCGCAGGTCAGCGTAAGGTTAGGTTAGAAACATCTATTTTTGACGGACCAGCTAAGCTGGTCCGGAATCCAGCGACCAAATTAGCCCAAATCGCCGCGCTATAGTCTGCAAGGTGCAAGGCGGTGCCAGGAACCAAGGATTGCCTTTACGTTCCTGAGAGACTTTCTAGCAGTTGGGGGGGGGACTGGGGGGTGCATTGTGCAATTCTGCCTCCTTGGTAAATAGTGAAATAACGCCCCTGATTTCTTGTTTTTTTTTTTTCTATCTTCAAAACCATTGGTATTTTTGAATGTAAAAATCTCAGCGAATTTTTAGGCATGATTCTTTTATCTTTGTAAAGGATATTTATCCCATCATCTTTTTTGTATAACCCAGGATGGTGATCAGGTATTTCTGCATGACAATAGGACAAATTAATTATTCTTTAAATTTAAAATCTTTTATATCCCACTAATATTCCCATTATATTCTTTCATATAACGCATTCATTGATGCTCGATTAAGGGGTAAGTTACATGAGAAAAATGTTTTCAAAAATTCTCTAATAAGTACGAAGACAACAAAGGGGAAAAAAACCAAGTTGAACATCAAGCATTCACCTTTGCTCTCTGCTGAGAAGATGAAATTTATGAAAAAAAAAAATGAAGAGAACAAGCACTTTCTCTTATTAGATTCTGAACTTTCACTTTCAGTTCTTTGTCGAGAAAACAGGGAATAATTCTTTCTATTATAACTTAAACAAAGTTAAAACTAATAAAAAATATTCTATACATACCTTATTAAGTGTTTTATACACTTGGGTTTATTTTCACCAAATAAAATTATTCACAAATCACAATAAGATCCAAATATAATATCCGCAAAAGTTAAGTATTCCACAAAAAGTTTAGGATAATAGTAACTCTCTACGTATAACTTTGAATTCTCAATGATGAGGAGTACAACTCTCTATACTCTTCGGCTGACTCTTTCTCTCTCTCACCTGTCGTGTCTACAGTATCGCCATCTGCTGGGGAATACCTCATACCTATATCTCGCACCTGCCGTATGGGATAATGTTGTGTACCGGCTATCACCTGTGTTTAGACTTTAGAGCGAAAACGAGTTGCATTATTTTAATAACATTAAATCAGCTTTAGATGCATTAAGTTATGTGAGATTCCCTTATAACCCTGCTGCATCTTCATGTATCATGGACACGCAATGTACATTGTACTGTACAATGCTGTTTTCAATATTTTATTATAATATTAATATCTATATATAGGCATACTTATACACGTATTAAGGTAGATGTCAGCTGGTATGGGAAAATATCATGCTAAAAATTAAAGTATCCAGAAAGTTGCGAATTTTCTCCACCTTGCGGAACAAATCTAAAAAACGGGTTGGACTAAAAATTGGTGTCATTCGATAGCTGGATAAATTTATAGGGGTTAAGTCCGGTTAACTTGGGGTTAACGATCTATTTTCAAGCTTCTATAGCTATATTTAGGCCTATTCAGTGAAAAGTTATACGGAGTAGATTTTAATTGCGGAAATTTGAAAAACTGAGCAAAATACAAGAGGGCGGAAGTTTTAAATTTTATAAATTCGATTTCGGGCACTTCCTGTATAGTCGTAGGAAGCTGAATTTTGGATATGTTATGCAGGGACCGGTCTACTTTTTTGGAAAAAATCGGGCGACCGAGGACGCTATCTTGGAAAATGGCGGATTTACAAAAGAATGGATATCTCGATCAGTATATACAACCATTTTACCGATTTGAAATTTCAAAGTTTTTTTTAGAAAAATCATGGTGTCAGCTAAAAATGTTATTCTACGAAAATTTTTTACATTTTTACATTTTCGGCGTCATATTGGAAAATGGAGTTTGAACAAAAAATATCGATATCTCAGTAACCATTTAACCGATTCCGAATTTTCGAAGCTCTTCAGAACACCAGTTTTAATTTCTTACTAGGAAAAATATTGAAATTCTCTCATTGCGAAATTTGCCTCACCACTGGCACGGTGCGGCCTTCTTTCTATTATATTCCTATATACCAGCCTGTCATCCAGGGGCGCACCCAAAATTTGATGCTGCATGGGTGGGGCTTGACTACATGCTATATAGGCCTACCCCAAAATTTCGCATTTTGCAGGGTGGTCTGGGCCCCTACCTGGGTGCGCGCATGATCCAAATCCATCGTCCTTAATAACATTAAATCAGCTTTATAGATTGTGAGATTCCCTATGCAATGCATCTTCAAGTATATCATGGCGATGGCATAGTCACGCTATGTACAATTACTGTTTTAATATTTCATTATATGCTGTAATAGCTGGGGATATATTAAGTCCCCCATCATCCCATATGTATTAATTTGCTGTAGGCTATACTGCACCAGTAACATTTAGGCCTTGACTATATTTTTATAATATTGTGTCAAATCCGTTGATATTTGACCCACTTTCAAGTCTCGGAGAGCTCAAGTTGTCACCAGCAGACGTTATAGAGAAAGAAAAAAGGGCTATGAATTTTTAAAGACCATCAGAACTATTTGTTGTTTCCGGGTTCCTGAATTAGAAATGACTCTAAAATACACGAAGTTTAAACCACACGATAAACGCTAGGCCCTATATGTATATTTTCGAATGATTGTTTTATACATAGCCTAGTTTGCGAGCATAGCCTATTAGCACAATTCTCATAATATGATCCTACAAGCACAGATCATGTTAAACAATTAATATACCAGTATATTATATAGGGTAATAGAACAATACGGTATAACTTATACTTAGGATATAATAGTCGCAGTAAATTACGCAAAACTGAAATATAAGAGCTCCATGAATTACGTAAATTCGAGTTCGACTAACTTATACATATACATCATATTATAATATCGAGTTTGACTATATAAGTTATCATAATGTTTTGTTTGCATTGCAAATACCCTAAAATTCACAAAATCTGACAAAGTCGAAAAAAAAAATTTCCACCTCATGCAGCTGGGGAGCTTCCGTCCCCAGACCCCCTGTGGCCTGCGCAGTGCGCACGTATATATAAACAAATTCGATCATCGCCAAAACCTCATCCGAAATTGTTTTCAGACTAAATACAGATATGCCTATATACACGTTAAAAACTTTGGGTCAAAAATTATAGCCCAAATGCTGGGTTATTATGGTGATGTCACAAATCTGGGCCAATCTGGGCAAATCTGACCTATAGCCCACAGTTGGCTGGGCTAGAGAAAAATCTATATAGCTCAGTCAACTGGGTTAGCTGTTCAGTCCAGATTTGAGTTAGGTCTGCCCAATCCCAGATTTGAGTTTTACCCCTAATAAGATTAACCCAGCATTTGGGCTAATTTTTGATCTAATTTTGGTTCAACGTTTTTAGCGTGTATTAGCCTAGTTCTTCCATCGGCGGTTTCTTACAGGGTATGCTGGCGCCTCACTCGTATATATACGAGTACCGTATAGGCTACATAATTATAGAGAGAATTAACCTCATAGCCGTGTTGTTTTCGGAAAACAACACACGTGTTGTTTTCACCTGACCTTATTCGGTTA
>JAQGBM010000391.1:0-14158 GCA_034698405.1 Symphylella vulgaris | reverse complement strand
CGTTTCGGCCTAATGACGGGGTGATTAATTTTCGGCCTACTGTCCTTTTGGCTTTCTGGCGTTTCGGTCTACTGTCCCTTCGGCCTTCTGCCGGGAATTGTATTTCTCCCATTTTCGGCCTACTGACGTTTCGGCCTACTGTTAATTCGGCCTAATGACTACATCCCGTAAACACGCATGATTTATCCATATGCCACCAAACACCGAGATTCCACGATCTCGAGTTCCAGTTTTTCAGACCTGCTGAGAACACCTTTGACCATGATGCTTAGAACACTGACCTTTATCCGGTATATTCCATTGCTTTTATACGCATATATAACGAAATGAAGAATTTGTATAACGTAAATCACAAGTTATTTATAGAGAGGATAAGATTCACGGAAACGTGGTACGTGCTGACGTGCGAAACTTACACAGAAGAAATATTTCATGCAATTTTTTGAATTTCGAAACATGTGTAGAAAGGTTTTCGATATACTGTATAAGAGCCTATACTTGTTTCAATCGATCTCATGGTATTATTTTGTTATGTTTAAGAGAATACGAGGTGTATGGATACATGATATATGAGAACGATAGAATCCTATAACAATGAGTGGCAATCACGAACCTACGAATTTTATAATAGGCATCATATACGATACTACATACGAACAAAAGGCACACATAACAAAAAATAGCCTCTTCATACATTTCCATTATTCTGCATATTACAGAACAGCAGAGGCAATTTTTTTTTTTATCATTCATTCTTTCTTCTCTTCTCTTATTCGGTGTTGAGACGAAAGAGAACGAAAAAATAGCTATTTCAAATTATGTCTCGCGTCGAGGTTTGGAGCAAAAGAATCGAAGAAAATAGACGAATTTACGGTATATAACTTAGAAAAACGCGGCATAGAACGACAGAAAATGTATAAGATATAGGTCTTATATGGTTCCGGGGATATGATATAATACAGTATTACTAGAGGATATTTTATAAGTTCCACTTGGACAAAAGCGATGATGCATGAGCTAAAATGCTGTATGTAGCGTCGATGTCGCGTAATATGCCCCCATTGTTGACGTTAGCCTGGGCGTATAGACATGTGCGCGAGGGAGGAGGAGGGGACATATACAATAATAGTGCTCTGGATATGAAACAAGACAGTGAGATTTTCATTTCATATAAAAGCCATGGCGTCAGCTACAATACATTAGATAATATATAAAAAATATAGGCTATATCATATCCATGCAGGAGAAAAAAGGACATTTTTATCCAACACACAGCAACATTTGTTTCAAAAATGCACTGCTCTATAAGAGAAAGAAGAGGGGGAGATATAGATGATACGTCCAACTAACTTACAAGGGTCAATTCCCTCCATTTAGGCTATGATGGTGTATTTACACTAAAAATGCTGTTTCCCCCCAAAAAATAAGAGTAATATGCCGTACTAATATGGCCATAACGCTTGGATTGAAAAAAATTATTTCTATTTAAAAAAAATTATTTACATCTCCCTGCCCTCTCTCTCTTCCCCCAAAAAAATCTGTTATGTTCGGCATCAGCATGGAATATGGATGATAATAACAACAATTACTTTATTTCAATACGTACGAAATGGTTTTGTTATACAGCATCATGGGAACAGGTGGTGATTTTTTCATTTTCAATGATTGTACTCGTAAAATATGAAATTTTGTACGGAGTGGTGCACTGTATACGATAGGTATCACCATCCATAATAGGAAAATGTGGTATTATACTGTATTTTATTAATTTGTTGTAGGAAATAAAATGTATTTGTGGATATAAAAATAATGCTTTCGATACGGGCTCGACCATAATGTTACAACTTCCTGATTCATTACAGCTTCAATGGAGTTGGGGTAGAAAATGAAAGAAAAAAGTCCGTATTTCGTGTCTTATACGAATAGTTTAGCCTATACGTTTGATCTTAATTCGAACGGTAGAAGATCTCTATAAGAAAGATTGAAGAATGTACGAATAGAAATTAGTAAAAGATTACAATTAATTTATACGTAAAATAATACGTATAATCACGAAAAAGTTTACATAAGTTTATACGTAAATCATAAAAATTACGCAAAATAGTATTATTATACGTAGCTTAACGTAAAAAAATTTAAGTATTCCGTTTGATTCGTATTTTGTTCACGTAAAACTTTATGCGTATAAGTTTATACGAAAATCGTAAAAATATGTAAAGCAGTATATTGTTCACGTAAAAGTTTACGTGAGTTTACGTAAAATCGTAAAAATCACGTAAATAACTTATTATTCACGTTTAAAAAAATCAAGTATTCCGTTTGATATTTATTATTCACGTAAAACTTTACGTAAGTTTATACGAAAATCGTATAAAAGTATGTAAAGCAGTATTGTTCACGTAAAAGTTTACGTAATCGTAAAATCGTCAAATCGTCAAACGTATAGCACGTAACACCAATCAGAATGCTATGGAGGAGATGATGAAACTGGGCGTGATTCAGGAGTCCTGCTCTCCCTGGAGTGCACCGGTGGTCCTTGTGAGGAAGAAGGATGGAGACGTACGCTTCTGTACGGATTTTAGGGCCCTAAACGCAGTCACCAAGAAGGATAAATATCCGCTTCCACTTTTGGATATGCATTTTGTTTGTTTCCAACGCGGAGAGCATAAAGAATTCCGATTGGTGTTACGTTCTACGTTTGACGCGGTTACGTGCTATGTATGCAGTATAATTGTTCACGTAAAAGTTTACGTATCGTAAAAATTAAGTAAATCGTAAAATCGTAAAAATTAAGTAAATAATAATATTCACGTAAAAAAATTCAAGTATCCGTTTGATATTTATTATCCACGTAAAACTTTACGCAAGTTTATACGAAAATCGTATAAAAATATGTATAAAGCAGTATTGTTTACGTAAACGTTTACGTAATATTAAAAATTACGTAAAAAAAATTATATGCCCTCCACAAAATAACTGTCGAATTAGGTTTTTATAAGGCAAAAATTGTCAGAAATAGGTTATATAGAAAAAAAAACCGCATAGAAAATGTGTGTGGCTTTGAACGTATATGTTGATGAATTATGACGAATTGATCCAGCATAAGAATGAAATTTCTATGCTGGACGGTTAATTCGGCCTCGCCCTCGTATTTATACATCAGCATCACACACAACATTTCACCATAAAATGAGCATAATAATAATAACAAATAAACAATATTATACACAGCAATATGGCGCAACATAGCAGCATATATAATTATGTTGATTTGATTGCATCCATATAATAATAGATCTGCATAAATAATTATTATGTAAACATAAGCGTGTCGACGCGACTAACAGCAATATGGATTTGGTCGTCCTATTCATTGATTTTTGGAAAGTTTGTATAACATAGTTTATTTATATGATAATGATGATGATGATGATGATGATTGGAAAGGTGTGGATAATTTTAATTAATCCGTCGAGGTAAAATGTAGAAAACAAATCGATTATAATACTCGCAAAAGTGCGTATGATGGAATTTTAATTTCGAATAATCGATAGCCTATATTAAACTGACGTAACTTCGTAATTGTTTTACGGTATGATAATTTCGTGAATTCCGAAAGACTGTCTTCGTGACGTTAAAATCGTCACAAAAACAGTGTTTTCGTGACGATTTTTACGCGGTCTTTCGAAAACGGTCTCGTTGCGAAAAATCTCTCGTATATTCTGTAAAAATGTCTTCCTATTTTACGTATACCGGTAAATTATTAGAATTATAGATATAAAATAGTATAGAAAATTGTGTTCCTCGACCTCGTGATAGGTATTTTTTAGACTCCTATAAGGGTCGGTTGCTTGGGCGGAGGTTAACCCTAACTGGAGGGTTAACCTGAGGTTAGCCGAACGAAATAAATTGATAATATCTTCGTATCGTAACCCTGAACGAAAATGGACACGATACACCAAAATTTCCGTCTTTGAGGACGTTTTCTAAGAGGATGTTTTTCTGCAGCTTCCTTTGACACCAGAATCGACTTCCTAGGACTTGTGGTTTTTGAAAAAACTGCACCGAAAACAATGTCAACAAACTCTATTTACGTCACAAGGAGGGAGTTTGTTAACATTATTTTCGGTGCAGTTTTTTCGAAAAACACAAGTCCTATATAGGAAGTCGATTCTGGTGTCAAATGAAGCAGAAAAACGTCCTCTAGGTCATAGATTTATATGTTTACATGTTAATATTTTGAATACTTTTCGAATTATCTTCGACTGTTTCATAAATTGTTGTTTATTTACATAAAACCACCATTTAATATTTAAGCTTTTATATTGAGTTAAAAGCTGTATAAAGTTTTTCTATAAAAAAAGTTAATCTAAAATTACCGCTTGGTTTAGTTTTAACGTAAAATTTCGTACCGGTATATTGTCTGTAGTACCAATACCAATATAGGCTATTATGTGTGATTGCAATTTTCTTGTGCGGCACAAAAAAGCTGATGTATCGAAGCCGCATGCCGCTGCTGTATTTTGGCCATTCCGAAGAACGAAGCGTACACGTAGCCTATATCCATAAGGTGAAACAGCAACACTATTACCTTAGTAATGTTATATTATTCAAGAGCTGCCATAGCCTCTCTGGCGACGCGACAAGAGCAGCAAGCGCGGCATCCAGCATCCATGAGCCATGAAGCCAGCACTAGGCTATTATATTGTATAGCGTATAACAGCTTCAGTTCAGACTCAGAGTGAGAGGGGAATTACAATATTTTTCCATCACATATACTCGGATCTATACAGATGTTAGGCCTATAAAAAAAAGCGTTGAATAAGTTAGAAGCATGCAGCCTTCTGCTGGAGCTGGTGTCATTATGAGCCAAACTATAGAAGATGTAATCTCATCAGTGCAAAAAAAGCATCATCCCAATCTTAATTAAAGAATGTAAGAAGCCGATTCTGAAATCGCATTATTATCGTAAGAAAATTATTATAATGAAGAAAAATCAATAATGAACGGTTTATGATGCAAATTATTAAAAATGTTGTTGTTTTAATCTTGAAATTATTCTATTTTTGAACTCGATCGGCAGCATTATTAGGGTTTTCGGATGAGCCAGAATTTTTAAAAAATTTAATTAAAATGATGATTATTATTTTTTTCCATTGATTTTTTGTTTTTGTAATAAATATAACTGCAGTATCATGTTGGTGGCATACTGATATTAATTTTAAAAATAAAATAATGATAATAATGGCCTATGTATAGGCTATAATAATCCTTCTGATGTGGTGAAATTATGAGATAGGCTAAATATGTTTTATTTAGAAAAAAAAATTATATGACCGCGTAATTTGCCAAAAATAGGTTAAAACCGGATAAATTAATAAATTTTCTTTAATAATATATATAATAATATTTTCTAAATAATAAATAATATA
The DNA here is from genome assembly GCA_034698405.1 of Symphylella vulgaris. NCBI lineage: Eukaryota > Metazoa > Arthropoda > Symphyla > Scolopendrellidae > Symphylella > Symphylella vulgaris. Next base: position 8,726 of record JAQGBM010000391.1, on the reverse strand, counting down.
AATGTTAAAAATATTATATTTTTTTAGCAATAACTTTTATAAAAAATAATACTGTATTCAGAAAATTAATTTTATCTTATATTACTATTATTGAGTGCAGTGCATGTATCACTGGCGTAAAATAGTAATTTTCTGGTTAAAAAAAAAAAAACACAAATTGGTTCAGCATCAGCAAGGTTTCCAATATTCCCATCATTTTCTAACTTATATACATAAGATTTGAAATTAAATTTGCATCTATAATTTAGTTTCTTCTATATGTAGCATCGCGCACTGCTGTTATGGTGATGCCTTATAATATTTTATCCGAAAAATTCGAAATTGATTTCTTACGTCGGTGCTGCGGAGTATATAGCACAAGCCTATTAGGCTGTCACGTTATAGAGGATGCGTATAATAAGCCTATTAATCCTTTCATATAGAAAATCAGCATCTTATTCGCTATATTTACCAAAAAAATATAATTAGGCCTATTACAAATTTTTAGATTAAAGGCTGTATATGTTCGAGTCTTCGAGAATAACTCAAAACTGCGTAAACATATAGGCTAATATTACCGCGCTTTTGCATAAAATAGCTTATATACCCCGTATATAGGCAGAATATTAGCTTGTATTATTATGCTTTTGTGTTCAAAGCTTTATAGAAGCTCTCGCGGTTGTCATGGTTGCGTAAACAAAAAATGTTCCGAGACTCAATGCGCTTTATTTTTGAAGAAAAAAAGAACCCAGATTGCATGTGCATGCATATGATGGCCATAAAAGTGTTAGAGCATTAAGGTACACAATAATAAGCATTCAACCACGCAAAATGGTCAGTGCTTCGCATGCCCGTTTTGTTTTGTTCTTATTATTTCTTTCGAATAAAGCATTACGCGTGTTATACAGCAGTATAGTTGTTTATGAAGTTACATATAATTTAATATAGAGTGATTTTATGTAGGCTATATATAGGGTTAAAAAGCATGAAAAATGTATAGGGATAATAATACAGTTTTATTTGGTTATATTAAGTTACCGTACTTATACAAGTTTTTAACATTTGAGCTTTTTTATACCATCAGCACTGATGAAGATGGGACGTAAATACTCGTATATTATACCGTGATGGTGGCGTATTACTGTGGCTCCGAGTCCGAAACATGTGTTATTCAGTACGGTATTAATTTATAAATATTTATATTTTTGAGGGTTTTTGTGATGCGTTAATCGAAGTATTAAATATTCCCAATTTCTCGAATTTTTCGAAATAATTATGAATTTTCGAAAAGTTATAATCTTTATCGTAATTTTCGCAAAAGTCTGGACACGCTATAGTGTACGGTATGGTAGTGTGCATGGCTGAGGTTATAGCGAAAAACGTAGGCCCATATATCGCGGGATGTTTATATAGTAAAATAAATCAAAAATATATTACTGTAAAATGTATTCATGTAAATAGCCCCATACTGTTAAATTCATTCCTATAAGAGTTATATGCAAATGGATTTATTTATACGAGTATAGGCTATTAATTTAAAAATACTGTAGGCTATAATATTTTACTCCACAATATCTCAGCACAATCTCAAATACTCCGTATATTCTAACTTATCCTTTCTTTATACCCACAGCACAGCAATATAGCATCATATTATGCAAAAAAAATGACGGATTTCAGCGAGATAAAGTCGAGAACTTGGATTTATTTTTTGATAAACCTATATTTTTTGACTGCATTATTATTTCCCAAAAGTAAAAAAATAAAAACCTCCCTTTTTCTAAATCCTAAAATAAACCTATTTATTTTATTTTATTAAACTTTCTTAGTATATAAAAGCCAACACTCTTTAACGAGCCCCCACCACAGCATAATAATGCAACATTATTTATTTATACTTTAGCTATAGTCATATAGCTCTGCATTAAGTCCTTCATATTATTATCCAACTCTCGTGGTATCATTTATCTTAACCATACATAGCCCTATATATAAACTTAATATACGTATTGGAACTTTATATAAGACGAAAAAAGGCAAACTTGCATGTGCAAAGCAGGAGCACAGTGACTATTGATCTCTTGCTCTCACAGAGCACTTTCCTTATTCCCCGCAAATATACAAGAAGAAATGAAACAGAATATTATAATTTTTTTCTTTTTTCGAATTACAATAATGGAATAAATTCTTTATATACCGGTGGTGTTCCATATGATGGAGGAGTCTGCGCTATAGGATCAAAAGAAAAAATATATATAAGTCCCCGGTAATCCTAGTTGAATATCAAGGCAGTAGTGAGTGAACACTGCGAGCATGCACACAGGGGTTTTATATTTTTTTTTTTTTATTCTTTATTCACCAGCATCCCAGCATTTCGCAGAAAAGAATATCTTGGTAAGAAAAATAATACACAGCATCTTATAGTCTCACATAAAAGATGGTTTCTTAACAAAATAGTAGGCTAAGTTATTATAGAAGAGAAGCCTGATGTAGGCTACCCTATGTTATAATCAAATTTCCCATACAAAAGAAATATATTCTTTATAATAGCCTACAAAAAGATATTTTGTTTTGCATTTACAATATAGGCTACCGGTGTATTCGTAGGCTATGGCTGCATGTATGCGGTGCGATGTATTAAATTTGTAGTTATTCTTTGTTCTTTTAGTGATTCTTCGTAGATTTACTGTAAATTAGGCCTGGCGAAAATAACTTACGAGTTATAGTATAAAAAAGTGCATGCTTAAAGTCGTAATCCATCAATTTTTAATGTAGAAAATATAATATTGATTTCTTTTTTTAATATTAATTATATTAATATTAAGTTATGTTTATTTATTCTATTATTACAATAATATTGATAAGTTTTGGCCCCTTGGGTCCATATACCCGACCACGAGAATCATATTAAAAAAACACGCTTAGTAATTTAAAATTTATGAACAATTTTCAGGGGGCACTCTGTCTCCCTCCCCGTAAGTCCGTATAACCCAACAGTCAATTAATATTCTAATAACTTAGACAAAAGTTAATTTGAATGCTATAATGTCGAAAACAGAAAATGTTAACGCGAATTGTTCGCATTATCAAAAAATATCTGCATATAATTTAGCCTATACGGTATACTACAATTTGTTTTGTTTTATATTATGTTTATTGTTTAATGTAACTTAGGCCTATCGCTGCCTTCATTTAAGTTAGACTATGGGTTGAATTATTTTGTGCTGAGATGTTTCAATTGATGTGTATTAGGCTGTTATATATAGCAAAAGACTTACTCGAGTGTAAGGAAAAGCACCTTAAAGCAATATGCACGGCAGAACAATCACTAATTAACTAAACAAACGTTATAGCATTGTTTGCTTAGGCTGTTCTATGCAGCATGCAAGCATGTGTATTCTCGAGTCTTGCTTTACGCATTTTGTGTATTTTGGTCTCTAAATACAAGGCAACGGTTTATAGGCTATCATCAAAAATCTATACACTTTCCTAAATAGGTACCGTATGAGCGTTAAATTAAATTAAACTTATAATATATACACAATGCCTATAAGAATTAAATAATAAGTAAGCTAATAAAACAGCATACAAAATATTTACACAGAATATTATATACAGGGAAAATTAGTGGATAAACGAGAATATAGGCTATATAAGTTAGTTACCGGTACGAATTATTTTGTGTACTCCCTAAATTATCAAAAATACAGTATAACTTCATCCATAATTTTGTTAATTTCCAGGCAAGAAAAGTTTGAAATTAAACTTAATTTATATACGGTACGAATAATATTTAAATTTAAACTAATACCGTATTTAATATTAAAAATAAAAATAGACAGAAAAATAATTTGACAGGATTTTCATTTCAACAGAGCATAAAATTTGTGCTCCATATCCCCGTATACGAATAAACTAAAAATATGTATATAATGTGTGAATTTCTGTAAATAAATGCATAATTTGTACTACAGTATTTATTATCTGGAAAACAATCGACCTTTAATTGTTCGAAAAATGTTGCGAACAAAATGGATGGAAAAATAAAATAGATCATTTCCTATTTATAATATGGATGTAGGCTATAGGCTATGGGTATATCAAGACTAGACGAACAATATTTTTTTATTTATTTATATCATTATAAGTTATGTATAAAATTTCTATTAAAAAATGATATTTGCTACAAAAAATAAAATCAAAATTTAATATTAAAAAAAAAATCGTATTTTTGCAATATCTCAAAAAATATATCTTTGTTTTATTTTCAGTCCAACTCTCATTTAAAAAAACTGACTACGAGTACGAGTATATTATGCTGTGATGGGCCTGGATAAAAATTTTCTATTATTTAGCCAAATTCGAAAATGTCCGATACATTTAACAGGCTTCAGAGTGTAAAATTAAATATTAATAAATATAAATAATAAAAAATATTAATAGTTTGCATTGAAAATTTGATTGCAAAAGCAAATTTTCGTAATTAATCGCAAAACATTTTCTTCAGCGAGATAGCAACATTCCTATTTAAATTTCTATCATTTTTCAATTAAAATTAGGCAGATTGCGTAATTAAATAATATATCAATATATAAAATTAATAACAAAATAATAACAATAAAATGGGACTCTAAAAATTACAAATTTTCGCAACATAACGCAATCATTTCCCCCCATTTTCTCCATTGTTTAGCACCTTATAAAATGTTGCCATTTTTGTAGTACTCGTTTATTCACGATAAAATACGAGTATATCTTGCAGTTATCTAAATTTTTCTGCGGTGGTATATTATTATTATTTTAAAAATATGAAACAATTTTTATATGAATTATTCATCGGCTTATATATTTAAATTCACAGTCGCATCAGTGATGGTGGAATATTATGAAAAATCGGCCTTTGTAATGTGAAGCACTCTAAAAATAGCGAGTGATGATAAAAATCTTGAAATCTTGACTTTGTTTTTTTATTTATGCAGTATTTTTTATCAGTATTATGCATTTTTTCAAGTTCAGATAATATATAACTGTTTTAGCCAGTTTATGACTCTTAAGAAGCCATATTTTTTAAAATTCTTCGCATGGGGATATATTATCCAGCCTCATCCACATCACTAAAGCTTCATCCTCCCCGGTATTTTTCAGCACTGCATCTGAGCTGAGCGCGGCGCCGGGTAAATGAAAATGGGCTTCGCTTCTCATTTTTTTTTCCTGCCGTTTGCAGCGAAGTGCTGGCCTGGCCGTAGGTCTTTTCTTTCTTGTTTACTATCGGGAATTCTCTATAGTATTTTTTATATGCGCTGGGCAGCATAGAGTGTATACATTTGAACTGTTAATGTAGCGAATAAAAAATATAATACCAAGGAAAAGTGAGAAATCCCAGTGGTAAATAGACCAGAAAAAAGGAAAGATATATTCCATAATATAAGCTTAAGAGCAAAAGTGGTATGTGCTCGACTATGTAATCAAAAATTCTGCAGTGGAATAAACGTATTTATACAATTACATAGGCATTCATAAAACTTTTAAACCAAGTATCGCGTTCCTTTCGTATTAACATTATTAAAACAAATGAGCGTACGAACTTATAGCTTAAAATTTGGCTTAAATATTTTTCACGAATTTTTCCTTATATCTTTACCGTTATGAAAATAGTATAGGCTATTATACGAATTAAAGGGTGTATCTGGACCCTTATTCTGGGGATTAATAATATTACGTTAACGGCGTAACAGCAGGCTTTCCAATGATGACATACGAATTATTACGAAAATCCGTCAATGCCTTATTATATATGGTTGAAATAAATTAACATTCTAAAGTTGAAAAATACGAATATATTTGAATGCATTTTTTGTTTTACTTTAAAATGTATTTTACTTCAACCATGCACTATACAAAGCAAGGAATTTTCATAATTCGTATATCGTTGGAAAGCCTCTGCTTTAAAGTCTTTAACGTAAACGTATATAATATTAATCCGCAGAATATAAGGGCGGAAAGAATATTATTTTAGAAAATACTTTTTTCTAGATATAACCATCCGAGAGAACTGAGAAGTTTCTTTCGCTTTGGGTTAGTGAACTAAAAGAAGAAGTTACGTGTTTACTTTGGCACTCATCAAAATCAACAAAAACGTTAGACTTGCGTCAGGGTAATTTTTAGAAAGTATGGTATTCCTTCTTACAATGCTATTTATGTTGAAATATAAATAGTTTAAAAACTTACCTTATTCTGGAACGGTAAAAACCTTAATATCAAGATATTTCTTAGTGGTCACCAGCACAAAATAAAATCCAATGAAAATCTTCTTTACGAGAACTATTACAGCACATTCTATATACGGTTTATATCATAGAAAATTAAAATTTATATCCTTAAAAAATTGGGTAAAATATTAAAAAAAAACAAATTCATCCAATGATACAGCACTTAAAAAAATTAAAACAAACTAATCCAAAGGAAAAATACACTTCTTGTTCAACACGGTTTATCCATTTACATTATAGTCCAGAGTGATGTTTTTGACCCAAGCGAAGGAGAAAGATAGATATTTCGCATGCATAGAGTGTAGCATGCGTTCAGTGTACTTTTTCGCTCTAAACTGAGAGGGAATAGAGAAGAGTTCTTCTCGTGAACGCAGGAATCACACCGCCGCTTCGGCGTTTTTCGCTACCACGCCTCTCTATCTTTTCCACCTCTGCTCACATCATAGGGGAGCCAGAGCCAGTGCTACCAAAATCCCCGTGATAATCCATATACCGTCGCGTCTACTATACCTGCAAGAGTCTAGTCTATATAGTACGGACGTTTTGCAAGAGTTTTTCTTCAGTTCTTCTTTAGGGAAATAATCGATAAAGAACATTATATTGCAGGAAAATCCTTATATCTTTCCGATAAAGATAAATTTGCCGCCACTAAATTAAGTTATAGATAAGCAATTTTCCATCTGTATATAATTAGTTAAATGTTATCTCTTTATTGGATTATATTTTTGTAAAAAAGTTGTATTGCAATAAATGCTAATCCTCATTCCTGTTGGACCAAACCCATATAATTTTCGATTATCCACCAAGAGACAGTCTGACGAGTTTCGAAACATCTATAAAACTTTGAATTGATATAATGATAAGAGTCTGTGTGGGCCGGAATATCCAGGCCGGCGCCGTTGGTCTAGAGGTAACGTGCCCGCCTTCAGACCCTAAGGTTCAAACCCTGGCGAGGTCGGTAGAAATTTTAGGATGAGAAAATTTCTTGGGTGGCGGCTCCTTCGGATGAGAGTTTAAACCCGTGTAGATCCTCTTTGCACTCTGCACTGTTTAAAGAACACTCATCATACAGGTCTGTATAAATCCTGTCCCTGAGGCAAAATTGGCCAGGAAGGTGGTGAAGGCTCATCTCCTGGCGCCGGTGTTTAGCCTTTTTAGCAGAATTAGGCCGACGTTAAATAAACAAATACAGTACGAAATACGGAGCACATATACAGATTTTTTTTTGAAATTTATTTTTAAAGTATTATTTTTTATTTAAGTAGTCTACCGGTACGATATTAGACTGTTATAACTTCATACTCGTACTACTATAAACACTAACAGTATAATACCGGTACTTCATCCAAATCACTTCCCATTTTTCTGACATAATCTTTTTGAACAAATCTATATAAATGTCATTTGAAATAACTTTTATAGAGAAATATTTTACCTGAGTATATGTGTCAAAACATTTTGAGACCTTCATTAATATACGGCATTATTTTTTTATTTACAATATTTTATTGCAATATATTTTATACGCAGTATATTTTATGAATTTCACAAAATAAACGTCATGCTGGAATTATATATATTCCAATATAATTTATGCGTATAATTATTTAAAAATAAATACCTTGGTATAAAATCCTGTTTTTTAAATTTATTTTTACGAAGATTATTCACACAAGATTATTCTTTTTTATTACAAATTACAAATTAATAAAAATTATTGTTATTACTTTTAGGCTATTATTATTTAATTTCAATATTTTTTTATAAAGATTTTGTTTATGGTCTAATTTAAAATATTATTTTTAAAAATCTATTAAATTATCCTAATTTTTAAATCATTTTTTATACTCTATTTAACTTAAGTTATTAGGCTATTATTATTTCATATTTTTTAATGCAGATAAAATACAAAGTTTGCAAACAAATTAAAGTGATAGCGACATTTACAACTTCTTTAAACTATTGAATTTTTCATTATATTAACTTACCGGTACGTTATTAACATTAAAAGTTATAAATCTCGGTCGGTAACAGTTAAATTTTTATTTACTGTATGTTTCGGCATACCATAAATTTGCTTAGATTATACCGGGTGAAAAAAACTGGGGGTGAAGACTTTTGCACTATATAAATAAATGTACTGAACAGTTATCTGTTTTTATTATTTTATTGAAATAAAACTAGGCCTATATACTGCTCGGGCGTTTGACATTCAGGTAATATCAATTTACTTAATAAATATTGAGGATTTTCATAGAATAGCGACTAGAATAGCGATTTCATCGAGCGATCTCCACTTTAATAATAATAAAAAAAGATGAATAATAAGATACCGTATAAGCAAGAATACAATAATAATATAAGAATGTAGCACTTCAATGCTTTAGTGCGTCCCATGTCCGCGAAGGGTAAGAGGAACGGGAATAGTGTCGACGTGCATGGTTTTTGCTTCTGTGTTCTTAATCCTTGAACAAATAT
>JAQGBM010000390.1:0-14171 GCA_034698405.1 Symphylella vulgaris | reverse complement strand
AGAACCTATAACCGCGACTGAAAAAAATTGCGATATTATAATTTTCGATTTTGCGTTGAATTAAATTCTCACTGTATGTACATAATAGGATAACCCCACTTTTCATTTTTTTGGTTACGGTTTAAACGAATGATACTTCGTAGCATTCAGGGCGGATTGTACCAAAGTTAGTTAAATTTTAAACCTGTTTAAAACTGGTCATGTGCTTAGAGTATCGCTTGATCGCAGTATCGTAATAAATGTCCTCGTAATTTGGGATTGGCCTTATTTACTGCACTCTCGTGGTTTGTCTCTTTTTTTTTGTGATAGAGAACACGCTAGAGGCATTCGAATCGGTTTCCAAGATGAGAGACGATTTTTTATTCATAACCTGAATGTGGAATATGCCATTGCCCATAGATGATAGTTGAACCATACCAACCCAAAAAATCCACATACACAATATAAATTAAAATTTTCACAATGTAGGTTTTTATTATTATTTTAGAAATAATTTATTTCCTGCTCTTATTTGTATTTTTTTTTTTTTTATTATAAAATCAATTTTTAAGCATAATGTATTTTATAAACATTAAAATATTTTCTTTCTCACACTCATTTTACAAATTTAGTTTTTACAAGTTAAAACTTTTCGTCAGTTGGATAAAACATCAAATATTTTATACTGTCTATGAAAGTACGATATAAAATATTAAATCACTTGGATATTTTAATCAGAATAATTTATAATACAATAGTTTGTGCTTTAAAAATCAAATACACAACGTGCGATACAAATGTCCAGTGCAATTTTACTTTAATAAAAATGTGCATGATTTTGAAGTAAATAGCCTATAGCGCTGTTCAAATAAAGAGAAAATCATTGACGTAATTGAGAATGACCATTACATTCCAATTATAAGTTAGCTCAAGTTGAAATACTTATACTAACTCAAATCTAAGTCAAAATTACGGCAATGAGTTTCTCTTCTTATTATTTTGAGTAGCATTTCTGACTATACGGCCCCTAGACATAAACTTAAATAGAATAAAAAAAATTCTATCTACTTTTACATTTAGATATTGTAAAAAATACAGTAAATTAATATCTATCAAATTACAGTTAGGCTGTCTTTTAAATAAAAATAATTTTGATCTGATAAACAGTACGGAAAATAGGTTTTCGTACAGGAACAGTATCAGAATCCAGTACCGTACCGTATTTAGAATGTACGGAGTATTTAGAATAGGGTTGTAACTAAGACAGGCTTAGTTATTGTATAACTACTAAGCTAAGCCTGATAATTTTTAGGATAACTTAAAAGTTTTATCTATCTATTATAAATAAATAAATTTATTAATATTATAGCAAAATTAAAATTGTATATTTTACTATATTCTATACAGTAGGCCTACAGCACCCTATTAAGCATATTAATCGCAATGCCAAAACTACATTTGGACTTTAAATCACTTTGTCTTTCACATGTTTTAAAAATCATATTATTTATACTAACTGAATGTAGCACTAGCTGCGCTTCTTTCGTTGGTTGTGTAGCCTACTGTCCAAACAACGGGTTATACATAAATTAGATAAATACTCATAAAAATATGGACATACATTAAGATTCTGTAGTAACTTTATAAGATTTCTAGCACATTTATTTTTTAAGTTGCTTACTGTATAATTGTTCTACTGTGCTAACCAGCAAACAAATGCCTAATTTATTACAAATTAACAAATTGTATATTGCATAATTTGTGTATAGGCTAACCCGTTTTTTGGACAGTAGCCTAAGCAACAAACGAATCGAGCTAAGCTGTAATTGTGTATGTAAATGTATAATTTCTGCTGTAATACTGCGATATCGCCAAATGGGTGGGAAAAATAATACAGATCATAGGCCATGGAATGTTATAGGCTTCCTTGGAACAACTGTGAACTTCAAAATAATGTTACACTACCTTCAGCGTTAACTATTAATTAGGGGCTTCTTTATTTTATTTGTACATACAGATGCATGCAGATTTGATTTTTTTTTAATATGAATGAGAAGATTAAAAAATTAAAATGCTTCCCGGATTTAATAGGCTTATTCAGTATTATCATCTAAACATGTAAGTAGCTATATATGATTTTAATATGAGTGCTATCGATATTTATAAACTATTATATTTATTTTACAAAATTCTAAAAATACTTGCAGCTAAAAAATCACAAACAGGACAACTTTAAATTATTTAGAAATTCCTGTTTGTAAATATTTAGCTATGCCAAATATGTGTTTACTTCAAGATAGTCTGCGCTTAATTCGGGTTACGCATATAATCCTTAGTGGTATTATGCGTTGTGGTTTAAGAAAAGAGACATTAAACACTTATTAACTATATACGAAAGGTGCGGTTAAACAAGCTAAGCAATATAATTTAGAAATAGCCGACCATATTACTCCATTAAAACAGATCACACCGTATCTGAATTTTATTTTATGCAGGTCATGGTATTTTTTTTATCACAACAGGCGAGCAGGTAAATTTTTGTGTGTAATTATCGCAAAATAATATTTAGAAACAGGCACAGAATGAAAATTACATACAGAAGTAAGCTGTTTTTTGGGGGGGTTTTGGGAGTTTGCTGGACACCGCAAACTGCTAAAACTTGATAAAATGAACAAGATCTGAGCATCATGTGTGCAATTATGTAGACCAAAAGGGGATGAGTAACGCGTATACGATTCGTACTATAGGTTTTTCTTAATTTTCATTACTTAAACGACAAAAAATAATAAGAAGAAATAAGGTCCCACATTCATACACACAATTGTTACTAATTTACGCAGGATTTATAATTTTAAAACTTAGGCTACTAGGTATAGTTAAGTTTTTGCAGGAATGTGGACCTAAGACATTCGTTATACCGTATAGCCTTTGGTCAACATTCCTGCAAATACTATAAGTTTTAAAATAATTAATCCTTTGTAAATTTGTAACAATTTAATGTGTATATTCATACACATTATATTGTTAAAATTTTATTTGTTTTAAACAAATTTTGTCGTTTAAGTTATGAAAACTTAGAAAAACCACGAATTTCTCTCTTTCGGGGTACTCATGAGTACCAAATATCAAAAACAAAGCCCATAGGTTGTTCACATATAATAGTTACTTATTTATGAAAGAATTATTATTTAAAAACTTACGGTATTTGAGAAACTGTGTTTCGAAGCCTAATTCGTTACACGAATTAGGCTTCGAAACACAGTTTCCAGCTGTTACACCCCCTCTTAAGCTTTCTGAAAATCGGCTTAAAAAAGAATTTTTCTACAATATTTAAGATGTTATAATAAAACAAAAAAAAAGTTGTTAAAAACCCAGTTGTTCGCACCCCCTAGTAATTGGCGCTTTCATCAAAACCAACAAAAATATAACTGGGGGGTGCCAATAATAGGACAGTTTAACTATCAAAATGTTCGTCTTAGATAGATCTGTTCGAAACTTAAAAAATTTGGGGTCACAGCATGAAATAAAAAGATATTTGAGAAAAACTGAAATTTCATATTCAATCTGCTTGTGAGTTTTTCTTAAATATCTGTTTATTTCATGCTGTGACCCGAACAAGTTAGTGTAAAAAAATTACGGGGTCATAGCACTTAACAACTTTTTTATTATGCAAAATGTAGGAGAGCCAGATAACGGAAGAACAAAAGCTTGATTTGAGGGTTCTAGTTATGAAGTCTCTTCATGACTCTCAGCCCTGGTTCCATGCCGGAATGTCCAGAATAGACGCAGAGAGGCACCTTATGCAGCCGGGCATGCGCAATGGCAGATTTCTGTAAGTTACCAATAATTTATATATGTTTTTACTGTATTCTCTTCAATCCTAAAATTAGTGCCCCGGCAATTTTAGCAACTTGTTCAGTATGCCGGCGAAAAAGTAAAAAAAAAAAAAAAAAAAAAAACTACCAGACTGATAACATGGCGTAATACGTACGTAGGCTATTAACTTAACAGGCTTCAAGCATATTTATGAAAAATGACCTTAGAACGCACGAATAATAATAAATAGACCTGGTTTCCCGGTAAAACATGATTCATCCATCTCCTGTTATCTGTAAATTAAAATGTAACTATGGATGTCCATATAATTAAGTAATAACGGGATACGATTTCAAAAAAGTACAGTATAAGCAAAGTGCGTACTCTGCATGTTTCTTAAAATTTAATATAAAAAAATTAATAATAACTTAAATACAGTATATTTTATTTCTGAGCATATAATTTTATACAGTTAGGAAAAAATACAAAAAAGTCAGTCCCACTTCCAGTGGGTTTATAGCGCGCTTGCCTCTGAATGCGGAAAGTCCGCTGTTCAAACCCCGCTGAGGATGGTAAGAATTCTGGTTGAGTGAAATTCTTAAAGTGGCGGCTCCTTCGAATGAGAGTTTAAAATGGGGTCTTGCTCCCTGCACATTTATAAGAACCCTCATACAGGTTCTGTCCCAGTGGGAAAATTTTAATCTCACTCCGTTGTCGGGTTATGACCTTACTTGTCGTTTTCAGCGACTTCAAAAAAAAATGGAATCAACAAATAATACAAAAACATGTGTTTTTTGGAAAACAACATTTTATAAAAATAAAAATAATTAATTTAAATTAGAAATAAATTAATTTTTTATAAAAAGTTATTTTACATAATAATACAAACAATTAATACAAATAAATACCGTAATACAGTATTGGTACTATTGTAGCAGAAAATGGCTTCGCACTTTTTGAAAAGTGTAAAGCCGGGCAAAAATTGCTTTTTTTTTTTTTTTTGTAATAAAATAGATTTTATTTGTCATTTAAAAGGTTTTTACATAGATATTATACGGACAGTATAATATATTTATATATATATATATTTATGTATAATAATGTAGTCATTAATGTATATATAGTCATTATAACATTTTGTACTGTTACATTAACGAGATGGTTAGCAACAAAAGCTCTTTTTTTCGAACTTCGCTACTAATAAAGAGTGCAAAGTCCTTTAAAAATTTCCATCTTAAGTAAAAAAAAGCTTCTTATACACGTGCAGACAATGAAGTTAATTGCAATTAAGGTATACCCGAAAATTTGTCCATGTGAGAATCTTGGTTTTCCCAATAAAATGGCAAATATTATAAGTAACTGGTGGATTTGAAAAAGTTACTTAATAAAAATATGTTTTATATTAATAAAAGTTAATTTATGGTCAGTTCGATATGAGTGTGAGGTACACCTTTTAATTAATAACTTATAAATCAGATTTTCAATTTCTTATGTTAGTCATAAAATATTAGGACAACACAGCATTTTTAAAAGCACATCGGGATCTTGATCGGGAATCGGGATGCCGCATAGGTCATTTTCTGTGCGTCACCACAAAATTTGGAATTTAATGCAAAATATACCGTTGGAAAGCTCAGAATCGGTAAATTTCATATTTTCTTAAAATGTATTTTAATATTATTTTTAAGAATAAACATTTTAAAACATTTCCAACGAAAAAAAAAAAAAAAAAAACGTAAAGGCGCGTGCCTAATGGCGCCTGAATGGCGCGTGTCTATGGAAATCACCACGTGCCTTTTTATTTCGTATGCCGCCAATGCATAAAATTATAACCCGGTTAGGCGGAAAATGAGCAGCTGCAGCTGCACAATTTGGGATCATAAGCGATTTCGGGCACTTGCCGTAGTCGTAGGAAGCTGAAATTTGGATATGTTATGCAGGGACAGGTCTACGTTTTCGGGAAAAATCGTTTGACCGAAAATTCAAGATGGCGGCCAAAATGTCGAAATTTTATGAATTTTACGATTTCTGGCACTTCCCGTGGTCGTAGGAAGCTGGAATTTGTATTATTTTATTCAGGAATCTGTCTACTTTTTCGGAAAAAATGGTTTGACAGAAAATTCAATATGGCGGCCAAGATGGTGGTCAAAATGTCGGAATTTTATGAATTCGATTTCGGGAACTTACCGTGGACGTAGGAAGCTGGAATTTGGATTATTTTATTCAGGGATCTGTCTACTTTTTCGGAAATAATGGTTTGACCGAAAATTCAATATGGCGGCCAAGATGGCGGTCAAAATGTCGGAATTTTATGAATTCGATTTCGGGAACTTACCGTGGTCGTAGGAAGCTGGAATTTGTATTATTTTATTCAAGAATCGGTCTACTTTTTCGGAAAAAAATGGTTTGACCGAAAATTCAATATGGCGGTCAAAATGTCGGAATTTTATGAATTCGATTTCGGGAACTTACCGTGGTCGTAGGAAGCTGGAATTTGGATTATTTTATTCAGGGACCGGTCTACTTTTTCGGAAGAAATCGGTCGACCGACCGAAAATTCAAGATGGCGGAAGTTTCAAAATTCGATTTCGGGTACTTCCTGTGGTAGTGGGAATAGACCCCTAAGCCGCCGCCGCCAGCCGAAATTTATTCGTTCAGCCGGCTCATTAAATATCTACTGGCTAGCCACTATTAAAAGCCACCCGATTTAGATCACAAATCACAATAATGTTGCGTTTTGGTGATATGATGTTTAAATAATTGAATTAACTTAATTAATTTTTTTGCAGCACGTGATTTTTCGTCAAAAAAAAAAAAAACCTGAGTCTCGTGCAAGGTACTTGGAATGGAATTAGTCTCGTGCGAGTGTGGCGACCCGACGGGACAGTGACCTTTATATTCCTTTTTAATAAATGTGTTTGCAAGAAACCTCAACTGACGAGAGGGTTCACCGGTTCAGCCGCACACGGAATGAATGGAAAGAAGAAAAGAAGTCTCCCTTTCTAATTCATATCTCCTATTCATTCCGCGTGTACTGTAGCTAAATCCCCGAGTTGAGAATTTTAGCAAACCCCTTTAGTAAGTTAAAATGACCGGAAGCGGAGGACATAAGAAAATAATTGTGCGTTAGCACATCCACTCTCTAAGGAAGATATAAACGTAATAAACTTGTTATAATATAAACTTTTTATAAAGGATCATAAGGATGTTTTCACTGGCTTAGCCGGCTAAGCCGCCAAGAAATACCCAAATAAGCCGCCGCCATTGTCCGAGACCGAATAGTCCCATGACCGAATTGTCCCGGGACCGAATCGGCGGGACCAAATCGGCGGGACCGAAGTTTCCTGTTCCGGGCTTAGCCGTCTAGCCATCATCGTATTTAAAATAAATGGACACAAATTTGTGTCCTGCTTTATTTATAAGAGAATTTTAACGGCCTTTAAGTCTAGGATTTTTGAAACTGTTACTGCAGTTCGCAGCTTTTTTAAAATGTTTTTGTCCCATTGCGCTCTTGATATTAAGAATTCATCTTCATCAGTAGTTTTTTTCTTATCTGCACATAACCCATCTTTAGTGCACTTATAATTATATGACTGTCACCATTTATCAAAGTTTTAATTAAATCTTCTATAACTCTATTTCTTCGATTTCTTCGGATGTGAGACCGTTGAACTGTTCCGTTAAGAGGAAAAAATCTTCGACAGATCTTACATCGTTAACTTTTAAATAACTTCGCTGGCCAGTAAAATGCGAAGTTATTGGCGACGCGTTGCGTTCCACATGTAGATCATGCTGTAATTAGGTGCTAAAATTCTCAATTAGATCGAAAAAATCTCCTTGAAAAAAAGAACTATTACAAATTTGTTCTCTGATGTCATTTATTCCGATTTATTCTATCTTGCGTGGTACTAATATCGAAATTAGTCCTGATCATTGTACTCTCATGGATGCGATTTATAACCCAATTCACAAATTCAATTAAATCTTCTTGTTGACGGAGATTAGGAGTAAATTTCATCCGAATTGCATTAACAGTTGAAATCATTTCATTGAACAATTCTTTAAAATTAGTGGGGTTATTTAATTCAACTGTTTCTTGCTCTAAAGAAAAGTTTGTAACGTCGTCATTGATGTTGCCTGGAAAAAATTTGGCAGAAAAAAAATCCTGGGCTAAGTCTTGTAAGACGCAAACTTGAATTTATGTAGCATGCGTTTCGTCTTGCTACTGTCGACGGGATAACAAAATTTTCTACCACTTCTTTCGTAGCTGAAATCCACGTAGAAATATAATTTAATATATTTCGGACAATTTGGATAATAATCCACTTCTTGTCTTCCGATTCTGACCAATATCTCCATACTGTTACTCCAAACTTTATAATGACGACAATGGCATTTAAAAGATGAATAATAATTGACGTTAATACTGTAAATAACTCCTGCGTAGGAAATATTCGTTCGCCCTTCATAATGTTCATATAGAACAGGGCACATGGCAGGCATATTAAATATTCTTCGTACAAATGGGTTGCATAGAGAAAAGTCAATAGAAGAAAGCTGTTTATTGTGCTTTCATTTAGGTATTCTAACGGTGACCTTATATGCCGACTAGTCGACAAAGTTACTCTTCTGTAGCTTACAAAAGCAATTAGAAGAAAGTACAGGTAACTTAGCCAAACAACAAGATTTAGATCGCTGTCTAAGGCATCTAAATAAGCAATACCATAGTTAATCCATACTGACTTGTTTTGTGTTGAGTCTTGTCCGTCCTCTTCATAATGTATCCATACTAACTTTTGTCCTAAGGTATTGAGGCAATCCTTGCCATAAGTCCATAACGTATCAGTTTATTATTTTTTTCAATGTTTGTATTAATCCTTTTGCACAGCTAAGTAGCAACATTTTTAATACAGGACACTTAATCATTTAAAATACAGAAAGTATTCAAAAATAAAATAAGCACGTGAAATAACATCGCGCTCTAATATTGTGCAAAGCACTATAATGCTGGTAATATTGAATACACGATATCTTTTACTCCGAATCTATACTAAGCGGGATTTTGAAAAAAATTGTATCTTTGTAACCGCTGAACGGATTTGGACGTGTACGTGATACATAGAAATGACCGCATTAAATAGAAGTATTTTAATATAATTATGTAAAAATATTAAAGGTGACATCATGAAATAAAAAGATATTTAAGAAAAACTGAGTTTTCCTGAAATATTTTTTCGAGTTCTCCAGAAATAATTATTTTATAAAAAAAAGTGTATTTGTAACACCCTGTTTGAGATAAGCGGCGAATAAAACCTAGGCTCCGCTGCGTAACTTGCGGACCAAGCGGTATATAAATAAGATTTTCGATACCGGTAAAGTTTTTTTTTTTTTTTTGTTCAAAATCCATATCAATTTAAGATTATGACTTAAAAATAAGCTATTAAAAAACATCCTAGTAAGAGTATGCTGATAAATTTTTTCCTACTCCCTGGTTCAGTACTATGCGGTATTAGCTTATACCTTTACCATGCTCTCACCCACCTATTCATATCGTGTACAATGGGCTTGATCGTCTGTCTGTAAAGATTACATTGTTTGCTAACAGTCAATCTCTAAGCTCTTAAGTAACACTGGTCTAAAAATTAAGAAGAGTTGTGAATCGGGCCCAATGTGCCCCGTGTATTTTGACTATGTTGTACTGTTCAGTACGAATAAATACTGCAATATTCGAAACTTAACTTTGTTTATTTTTATTAAAAACAATTTTTCCAACATTCTTTTAACAAGAAACAACACAATAAATTATAAGTTTATAATTTCCAGTAGTATCTCTTCAGTTAAACTGAATCTGTGTTAATTATTTAATTATTATTATATTAATGATAAATTGTTATAAAACTTAATAATTTGAACATTGAAAGAAAATAAATCGCTACATAATAATGATCATTATGAACTACGGAAAAAAATCTCTTTGGATAACTTACGGTAAAAGTACAGTATTAAGGTAATTTGTTAATTAGATGTTGAAATGTTGCTAACAATGATAAAGTTTATTTGCTAATGCAGAAAGTTTATTTGCAAGAGGTCAATTTGGCAGCACAAAGCAGGGAACTTGTGGTACAGAACAGTCAAGTTATATGGATAGATTAATCTAAATACAGTAAAAACTGTACGCACAAAATTTCTCTAAATTTTTTTCTAAGTCAAGATCTAAATTCCTACATAATTATGCAACGTAAGGCTATAAAAAATTAAGCTATAATTTTTTTACAGTCTACTGTTGTCTATTTTTAAGCAAAGAATTATTATATTAGGCAGTGAGATACTTAGAGATTCTACCCTAGAAGATTAGTCTACAATAACATCATTAACATGACTTCAAAAGCCACATAAGCGATACAAAGATTTGCAAGTTTATTACTTAAAAAGACTAGAAGTAATATTAGTGTGTGTGTGGCTGTGTGCCTAATTTTTTAAGTTTATTTTTTTGAATTAAAGTGCATTTTGTGATCTGTCCTATTAAGATATCAATTACAATTAAAGCTTTCTCTAAAATTATTGTCACCATAAGTACGTACACGCAAAATACCTATTAAGACGTACATTTAAACAAAATTTTTTTATACGTAGCCTAATGTACCGGTATTTCGAATTAAGTTAGCTCTTATTAAGACAGGTTGGCACATACCGGTAATATTCATTATACAGTACCTAAATTACATACCGGTACAGATATCGAATAAATAAGTAAATAAGTAAATTCGTCAATTTTTATTTATTTTAAAGTTATTAAAAGTTAATATTAAAATAGGGTCATAACTATCATGGCCATTTTACTTTACAGTATAATTTATCAAAATAAAGTAAGTTAGTCTATTAATATGTTAGTTAATTAATAAACTCTATTTATAGTCTTTGAAATGGGCTAGAGAAATATCTAACATTAAGTACAGTACGAACAGTTTTATTTTAAAGCACTGGCATTATAAATACCGGTATTTCTATTTCGAATATATTTATATCGGAAAATATATTTTTGAAATAATTATTAATTTAAAAGTTTTATAAAATACATCCATATATCTTTAAGTCAAAAAATAATTTGATTCTATATTTTATATTATGATATCTATTAAAATAGCCTCAAAAAATTCAAATACAGTCATATTTAGGATAACAATGAATTGTTACATGGACGGTAATAATTAATAAATTTAATAATATTCAGATATGAAAGCTATGTTTTAGGGCGGAGTTATGATAAAGATGTACAGGTATTAAAAATATTACATTGATATTATTCTATCATACTTTAAATAATTAACAATTAGATATTTCAAAGTAATTCTAATATACTTTAAATCATTAACAAGTAGATATTTTTAATGTAAAGTATAAAAGTGATAAGAAAAGCTTAGAAAACAAATGTATCTGGGAAAATGTTGATAAATCGACTAGAAAATTAATGTAAAAAATTCGTTAGGCAGTTTTTTTTTTGGTTCAAATTATGCCCATGGAAATAAAGGACTTAAACTTTGGCATTTAATTAGTATAGGCTAATAAATCACAACTCTTTAGAACCTATTACAGAACATTTTTTCTAAGTAAATTGATTAAAATTAGTCTAGAATATATTAGTCTATAATTAGGTGTGTTAAAAATAAAATTACTATAAAATTCTATGTTATTAGGCGGAGAGCAAGACAAAAATTACATTTACGGTATTTAAACAACTGCAGTAGCTTCGTTAGAATCCTTTCTTTTCTTACTGTCATCATCTCTGGATGAAGTGTCTGAAGTCAGTGAAACATCCTAAAAATACAGAATTAAATGATCATAAATTTCGCCCAAACTGTATACAAAATATTTAAAAACCAAAAAAATATACTAGGTTCTAGAGAATGTTAATCTGCGTCATTTGACACTAAGATAAACTTCCTAAGACTTGTGGTTTCGGAGAACATTTTTCTCAGAAACTAACCACAGTCTAGGAAGGTTATCTTGGTGTCACTGTCAAATAACGCAGATAAAAATCCTCTAGGTCCTAGTACAGTATTATACAGTAGGCCGATAATATTTGTTGTACATACGTATCTATACCATTTGAATAATCTTTGACGGATTCATTAATTGCTTTTTTGTTTACATAAAATCCTTAAAGGGGCTCTATGCCGGTTTGTTTTGGTTGGCCACTTCGCGCATATTATAGCAGTCAAATGTTATAAACCCCGTTTTATGTAATGTTTTCTTTTAAATTCTGTAAATAAGTAACCATTGAACGGATATGGACATGTAATACATCAAAAAATCCGTCTTGAATTAATGTATTCGAATATGAAAAAAACATTAGTATGTCACAGCATGAAATAAAAAGATATTTAAGAAAAACTGAAGTTCGATTGAGTTTTTCGTCAGGTTTTCTTAAATATCTTTTTATTTTATGTTGTGACATACTAATGTTTTTTCATATTCGAATTCATCAATTCAAGACGGATTTTTTGATGTATCACATGTCCATATCCGTTCAATGGTTACTTATTTACAGAATTTACAAGAAAACATTACATAAAACTGGGTTTAAATATAACACTAGCAAGCCCGATCTTGCGCAAATGCGCAAGTTATAGATATATGTCCCATCAATTTTAGGTGTCCCATCATTTCTGAAGGTTTAGGCCCGTATTCCTATAATATATTCCTAATATAATAGCCACTCAAACTCATCCTAAATTGCACAGATCTTGCTTTACAAAGGCCCGTATTCCTATTGGTCACTTACACTCAAAGTCCTCCTAATTGCTGAGCCATTACAAGTAATGGCACATATACTACGTCTATGTTGCTGAGTATGCGCGTGATTTACAAAGAATTTTTCGTGAAAGCACGCGCATACTCACTCAAAGCTCTACTTTAGTGCGGCTTTTCAGTGTGAGTGGCTATTAGGAATACGGGCCAAAGAATTTTTCGTGAAAGCACGCGCCTACTCTGCAATTTATGATGAGTTTGAGGGTGAGTGCGCTATTAGGAATACGGGCCTAATTAATTTGTTAAACATTTTAGAATTTCTTGGTTTCTTCATTGCATTGTTTGTGCTGGCCAAACTTTTGTGTTTATCCAACTTGTTTCTGCTGCCCCCCCCCCCCCCCCCAGTCCCCCTGTATTTTATTTTATCTCCGCCTATGCCCCTGCAACACCCATGGCGAGATAGACTCCAAATATATCTTTTTTATAGCCTACAAAGTACAAACTGATTCTCCCCATTAAATTTAGTATCATCCCCATTCCCAATATGCCCCTTCTCCACCACCCTTCCTCGAAGTTCCTCCACACACAGAACCCAATATCAGGCAAGACTGTTTATATTTTTTTTATTAGATAGAGAGCACTTTGAGATTGCAATAAATAATATTTTTTTCAGTTTCACGTGCTCGTGCCTCATAATATTTTTTCTCGAGCTCCAGCGCACCATGCCAGCGCACTAAGTGACAGAAAGACATCTGCGATTATATGTATTGATAAAATTTACAACAAAAGTCACATATTACGAATAATTTATGAATAAAAGAAAAAAATAAAGCCATGGATCGCTGAGTTTTCATTTCCAGAAGTCGCTAGGACAAAAAAAAAAGTGTATGGCACAAAATGGCGGATGAGTATACCCATCAAGATGTAGTTTCCTACGTCGTATGGCCGAGTGTTAAATCAGTGCCTTCTGTATCTTATCAACGCCTGCCTGTCTTATGGGCAATGGGCATCCAATGTTCTCGATGGAAAGAATATTAGAAATGGACATAAAGGTATTTATTTGGATGCTAAAAGGTGTCAATTGGACCGCTGGATGCATAGGAAGTTTGAAACAACCCAATCTACAATATACAACGGAACAGTAGCGCCCTCTCAGTAAATTATTAGAAGTTCATTGAATGCAAAGTACAGAGAATGCCCAATACAGAGATTGATAAGATACAGGAGGCTCTGGTTAAGGTTGTTGGGGCCTTTTAGAACACTTCAAACAATTTTTCCGTTTTAAAAATTATAGTTCATCGAAGAAACTCGGGAGATATGAAGCCCTAAAGTTGCCTAAAATAGTGGTCCTCCCATTGAAACCTATGGCAGCTTTTATACAATATTTATAACTCAAACACCTGACTTCAAAATATTCTGAAAAATTATCCTTATAAGATAGAGACAACCCTTCTGATGAGACTACTATTTTAAAAATAATTAGGTCATAGAATTAATTTCGAAGATATAAGCTTCAATGGAAGCTACGTCATTTTACTCTACTTTAGAACATTATTAATAGAGCTAACACATTATGCTTTTTTTTTTTATATAAATTATGCTTTCTCGTATAGGAAATTATGCTTTTT
>JAQGBM010000389.1:0-14221 GCA_034698405.1 Symphylella vulgaris | reverse complement strand
AAATGGGAAATTTTAATTTTGTTGAAATAACAAATCATTTGTTCCTCTTTTACTTTTCGAAATAAAAAGAATAGATTTCAATTATATAAGGGAAATTCTGTTATTCAACCTTTATGTTACCGGATCCATGTAAATTGTTTTAAATTAAAAACGTTAATTGGGCTTATTATACAGTTTCTCTTAAATATCGAAGGATACGTATGTGTCACGCCGCTGAAAGTTTGCATTCCATTTTATTTTAAGGTTATTGTATGAATCCCTGATGTGCATTAATCAGCTGGAGCTTTTAATTTCAATAAAATATGGTTGCAACTATAACGTCTTCGCTACTCTCCCTGGTGTCCGTTTGGTCTAAACCATCTACTCCATGCATATACGAGTAAGCCATTCTTTTGGATGGTGGAGTGGCCGAGACAGCTGGAGCATTGGTATTCTGCTAGGCAATGGCGCCGTAGGACCCGGGTTCGTTTCCCAGTACATCCTATACAGGTTCACAAATTTGGCCGGAGTGGATGTTTCTAACTGGTTGTTATGATGTCGTGGGTATAAAATAGTTTTAACTGCTATTTTGGGGGTTTTTCCTTATATTATAACTTAGGTTTCTTTTTTTGTTTGTTATTGTTTCATTTTGCACTGACTTTGTGAGATGAGTTTAAATGAAATAGGTGAATGGTTGCATAAGCAATTAGAAAAGGGAATCCTGACATGAAAAGTCGAAAATTTTGTCTTAACTTCCAAAAATCTAAGTAAGTTTATTTAGTAGAAGTGCACCCTTTTCTCGAAGCGATTTGTATATCTTATAAGCCTAAAAATTGGTACCGTATTCTATGAAATTCTATTATTCCTTTTCACTGAGGCGAAGATTCAGTTGATGCAGTCAAGGAGCAATTTCAGGAAGACGTTTCAGTCGTCGTATTTGCTAATGTAATTTCGTGTTTACAAGAAAATCAGAGAAGGGAAAAATACATAATAAAATCGATAATGTAGACTATAGAATGATACTGATCAGAATGATATCTCCTTTGCAAAAATTTCGGTTGTTAGTAACATAGATGGAATGATACTGCAGGAGCATTTTCTATTCTTTTTTTCCACGGCAGTGCAGTTTCTCAAATTAACATATTTGCATGAATGGAAGAATGTTTTTGTGCAGTTTGGAATAAATCGGATTTTGCAATGTTGCATCGGGAAGAAGCAGAAGAAAAAAACTCTCTTCAATAGCAACAACTTCTTTTCAAAATCATTTCAGAAAGAGGATTCAAAATTAAGGCGATTCAATGTAAACAGACGTACTATAAGATTTAAATTTTTCTATATGGAAATATTATAGGGTACCTATAATACCTAATGTATTATATTATACAAACTTCTCTCAAGATAGGACAAAAGGAAGAAAGCAACAACAACAACATTCAATTCCTTCGAAATTAGGTCAGAGCTCTGTCTTCAGCTGCTCTCTGTAGGTACCAAACTATGGAGACTACAGACGTTGGCGGTTAGTTATTGTATCCCGTGGAGCCTAAGATACGGTAGATATCGATAGAGAACTCCCGTTTGTTTTCGTTTAAGCAGCTGCAAGGGGAAATCTAGGATTTTTTACGCTAATCAGTTATTCAGTTAGTAGGGCCTACTATTTAGTCACATACTCCGTGTAGAGCCTTCAACAGGAATTTTGATATAAAGGATATTTTTTGTTAGTTTTGAAGAAACAAAAAATAATATTTACTGGTGTATACTATTTAGGTTATTGTACAATATACAGTACATTGATGCAGATTGCAGAGTTAGAAAATATAACTCTGCTGATTGCTGAAATTTTGTTGTAAAACAGTAAAATTTTTAACTTATAAATGCGTGTGTGCTTTTTCTTTTGTGGTATACGGTGTATGTCTCAGCTAGGGACATGGATCAAACTTGGGTAATCTATTAAATTATTACGATATTGATACGAAGTAAGTTATAGCCGAACAGAAAAAAATTTATATGGTAAAATATTTAAGTTTACTTAATTTGATGAAAATATTTGAACGAAATAATTTAAGTTATATGCTATACGTGATACGTATAGGTAATTAATTACCGGTATGCTTTATCTGATTTTTAAAAATGTTTTGCATTAAATAATTAATTAATCTTCCTTGTACCTTGAAAAAATATTAAAAATTCTTTGAATGATACTTTGTGCGAGAAGAAATTTAGTCAAAATGTTCTTATTCTTCATAAAAAATCATCAGGATAATATAACCTTAAATCACCGAAAGGAAAAATCTTATGTCTTCATTTGAATCAATTTGAATATTAAGTTACAATAGGAGTATTTTAAAAACTGTCAAGAAAAAATAATATTATTAAGTTAATTGATCAAGGTTTGTTAGATAATGAACTCAAGAAATTAGAATAATTGAGAAAAAACGTATATTGGATTTGTTTACCTAAAATTATGATTTGGAAAATATTATAATGATCAAAGCAATTTTTAATGTGTGTGAGAAATCATTACTTATTTTTTGTATTGGAATAATTAATTAGTCTCGATACCGGCATCTTTTATTTATTGATTGTTGCTGACGAAGCCAAAACCATGGCTGTAATGATTGTTTAAGGATATTTTACACATACAACTACAGAGTGATCCCCATCAAAAAAGAAAGAATAGTAGGAGCGATAGAATCCTAATTTGAAGTGCCCGAGGGACTGTGACGAACACTGCATCAATAATAATGGAATTTTAATGCAGAGGTTAAATGTAGAAGAAACAATGGGGGATTGGAGGTTAACACATTTAGGTTGGAATTGATAAAATAACTAAACTAACACAAAAAATATACTTTATATAGCCTACATGATAAGTTAGGCTAATCGACTATCGGTAATTTTGTAAGGATGATTTATAAGGCTATAGGTTTTTTTATGTATTCCACTCATATCGTTAAAAACTAAACAGAAGGACTTACCTATTACGGAGAGATTAATCTGAGCATTCCTAGTAGGCGATTTTCTAAAATCAACCCTGCACCTGTAGGAGCCCTTGTCATCACTTCTCACGTTTTCAATGAGTAGATGAGACGGATACCTGTCATACAAGAATTTTGCTCTCGTTCCGAAGACTTCGTGAGAAAAATGGACTGCCTCTTCTATTGGCTTTTCCCTTAAATCTAAACTGTAAGGGCAAGAACAATACACAATTTTTAATATACAGCCTAGTTACGAAGCACAATTCTGTAGAGGGTACGTACAATCAAACTATTTTTTAGTAGCCCATGCGTAAATTAAATGCTAGTAGGGCATTCATCCATTCAATCATTAACGTTATCATATGTCGAAAGCAATGATTTCATTCGTGAGAATACAGGATGTTTTCGGATAACACCAGGTAACAACGTTAGGTCTAACCATGTGCCAAAACCTGGATTACTACACAATTTCGGAATGTCTTGGACTCTTGGTCTTGAGTTCTTAATTTCGTTTTTGTCATGGACCCCTTCGGGAGCCATATATTTCATATTTCTCTAAAAATTGGGAAAGGAGGGGGTGTTAAATTAGAAGGGGGTTATTTTAATAAAGAAGAATAAATTTTCTCGATCAATAGCTGGTCGACCATGTAGACTCATGAATTCATGCGGACCCATTCATTGTCTTGAATTATTTTGACCTTATTCTTATAAAACTTAATTACAATGAGAATTAACCTCATAGCCGTGTTGTTTTCGGAAAACAACACACGTGTTGTTTTCACCTGGCCTTATTCGGTTAATTCTCCAATGAATGTAATTTTATTAATCGAATTTTAATGTATTTTAATGCTTCGTGTTTTTGATAGTCTTTGTATTTTATCAATGTTTTATACTTTTATGGCTTATAAAAATTTATTATACGCGCTTTTATCTGATTAAAAATTTTGTATTTCTAATGGATTTTGCCCGCAGAGGGCAAAAATAAATAAATAAAATGTACCTGTAGAATCGGTGTATTGATGATCAATTTTCACCTCGTGAGATTTTTTTTGCAAATAATTCCTCTCTACTCATTTCATTCGGGAAATTAAAATTTGCAAAAAAATCTCACTCGGTGAAAATTGATCATCAGTGAAAATATACCTCCTCTACCGGTGCATTACAACTATAGCTGATAATAATAATTATTATCCTTACCTATATACTGGCGTTGGAACTCCCTCTTTGTACCACAAAACTAGGTAGACGGAGTCTGAAGGCGTGGGTGGAGAAATATCACATGGCAGTTCGATTCTTTTTCCCTGAACTGCCGTCAGGTTGTAAACAAAACCTGCAACTAAAAAAGAATTCATTCATAAGAATCAGTTTCGAGCAATTTAATATATGCGCTCCTTTGTTATTAATAAATACGAGTTATGAGAAAACGCTTCCTTTTTAAATAATATAAAGCGCTCAAAGTGCAATATTATACCTTCTTTGTCAGGCCAATTTTATTTATTTCGAGACAAAAGAGGAAATGAAATTTTCTACGTTTTAATTAAAGTTACAAGGCTGCAAATGCAGGATGATGTTTCCTAAGTTAATATAAATCTTCTGGATATAGACATGTTATTATGATACACTCACTGCACTCCTCTGAATGTTGCTAAGTTATATTATGAGAATTAATATACTTGGCCCTGTCCTGTTAGGGGTGTTGTAAAGAATAGAGATATTATTTATTAATAATAATTGGTTTAAAATGCTCTACAGCTGTTGTATGTGAATCCTATAAATCTGCTATAAACACCTGAACTTTGTTAGTATGATGTATGAGTCAAACAAAATGTAGCCTATATCCATTATTAGGTCAGTAAAAATAATTATTAGGCTAAAATTAGTAGAGTGCACCAAAGACAGTTAAAGTTAAACCATGTAGTTAAAATCACATTTTAACTAATCACGCGCTCAAATACGGAGCACGCGACCAATTTAAACCAGGTTTAAAGTTAATCTACGTTAGTGCACCCCAGCCTAAGTGTAAGTTGTTTTATTAACATTTTGATTTTTGAAATTTTCCTCTACTACAGGGTGAGTAAAAAAAACTGGCGCTCAAAAATTTTCTAAGCTAAGTATCAAATTTTGTACAATGGGGTTAGTAGTTAGTTTTGCATATGATGGGGCTCAGCCATAATTTACGGGACTTTGATATTTTTATAGATGAACGGACTTAGACAATTTTTGAGCGCCGTATTTTTTTACTTACTCTCTATTTCGTGGCATGTCCTTCTATAGATCTTAAAGTCTTTCATACAAAAATATCGGGTCGATTGCTAAAGTCCTGATTAGTATTTAAGTCTGGCTTAATTATTAATAAAGTAATATGAATTAAGCCAGGCTTAATTTTAATCCGGACTTGAGCAATCGACTCAAGGTTACAAGAACAATTATTGAAAAAAAAAACTTATACTATATTATTATTATTTATTTGGTATTTTCGAAACTGCTTTGTATTTGCATTTCAAAGTATTCGAAATAAATCCGAAATAAACAAATAATATAATATTCATCAAAAAATTCCCCAAAGCAATTATTATTCGAATTTGAATATTTGCATTATCTCTATATAGATAGTGAAGGTTTATAATATACCTTACAATATACCTATACAACATTTTAATATGTTTATAACTGTAGGTTTTTTTCCCAGCTGATAATATATAGAAAAGATAACTCTACTTTTCTCATTAAGATTGAAAGCTTATCACAAACATTTTTTTTGTATATGAAATGGCATTATGGTAGAAAGCAACGTAGCTCTTCAGCTGCTTTTGGAACGATATTTAATGTATATATAGGCTATAGAGTATAGACTAACAAACTGAATTAGTTATATCGGGTTAGATATACATAATAGGTACGGATAAGTTTCTAACTTATTATAAAAGTTACCGTATTAGGTATATATTAGCCTATATTACTTTAGATTAAAAAATATTTTTCAGAAAAGACCAGGATACCCTCTACGGCTCTATACCTACACTCAGCTCAATGACCCCTACACAATACAGAGTACGAGTATGTAATGTATTACGAACTACGCAGTGTCCATCATTGGATGTCATGGGATAAGGCCACAAAAATGGTAGGCGATAGGGGAAAATGGAGAAAGTACTGCGAAGCGGAGATATAGTTGAACGCTGCAAAGCAAATCAACTGATGCCCGAATAGAAAATGACCGAATATTTCCCGAATCGTAGAACCGAAAATTTGCAACCTTTTCGAAATGTGCAACGATCCGGAACACTGACACTGATACAAAATCAGATTTATGTATTTATTTAAAGTTTATTTATACTCCCTTCGTTACGGGAGTGTTCCAGAGAGGGACAATAGGGCGCCGAAGTCCCTACGTATTTATAGTTGCCAAGGGGATTTTTTTAAATATGCTTTTAGCATGTGCAGAGCTCGCGACCATCTGATGCAATCTGATGAAATCAAAAAATCACCTTGGCAACGGGTGGAAAATCAACAGGATGTGACGTACGACTTCGGAGACCTATTTTGCCAGATCGAAGGCCAGATCGTGCAAACAAATTCACACGAGTGCGGGTATGACCAGAGCCCTTCTCTTTCCGTTGTACATACCAGGAGTAATGCTCTAAGACTCGGTAAAATTTTAGCCCCCGCCGAGGCTCGAACCCGGGTCCCTATGAATCCTAATCCTAGCCACTGGGCTCCATTTTGCATAATTATTGGCAACACTGTCAAGGATTATCGGGACGAATGACGACGTGAGGAACATCTAAATCCACAGTCCATTCCCAATTTTGAAGTAGTACAAAAAAAAAATGGCGGCAGTGCAGCATATATTATTTCACTTGATCAGGCTTTTTATTTCCAAAGACAAAAAAAAAAAAAAAAATTCAAGAGAAGAAACAAAGCGGAAATAAGTAGCCCGAGTAATCTTTACTTTGAACGGTAGCTTTCTTTGGGAAAAAAAAGGAGAAAGGAAGGAGTGGGGGATGATGCAGACTCCATTATTTCCTATGGTATTATATGCGAGGAACCGGAGCTCAACCGCCCGCTGGTGCCATTTACACCGTCTTAAAAGCATAGTCATTGCGCTGCCTGCGCGCATATCCTTCGTATAAGAAAAATTTCTTTTTATACTTTATTCTTGAATGTACGAGTATAAAAATCCTGGTGTATAATAATAATTTTTATCTCGGGAAATAATTAAGTTAATATATTAAAAGTTTTAACACGGAACAGTTTCCGTGATTTGCTAGCTGACTTTGCCGCAGAGATGCCAAATTTATATGAAAATAAATATTTTCTTTGAATAATTCATATTAAAGATCAAATTATTACGGTAAAACTAACCAGTTAGTTTTAATAATTCAAAGTTCGAATTCTTGAATCCAAGTCATGGATCGACTCCAGATTAATCAGATCCATATTATTTGAATTTAGATTTTTAAGTCCGGAAAAGGTACCGTATCCTATATTATATAGGATATCGACTGAACTATTCCTTCTTTGGATGGCACTTTGGCTTAACCCACTTGGCTATAATTTCCACTGTAGGCCTACCATGTATCTATAACAACAAATTAATTTTTCAAAAAAAGTCCATATTTTTTACTTAAAATCATAATAGCTATTAGACTCAATAGAGATATTGGGTCAAATTCACAAACGCGCTAAGTGAAAATTGAGAGAAAAACCAATAATAATGCTCTCTCCTGTCCTGGGCATCGTTACTGGTCACCAAAAACACCGGTGTTTTCAATGTAGCCTATTGCCTATGGAAAAACACCGGTGTTTTGGTGACCAGTAACGATGCCCTGGTGCGTGTGTGTAGGAAAATGAAAACTAGCATTATAAGTTATAATATAGTGTCTTATTTTCCATCATTTTTCGCTTAGCATGTTTCTGAATCGGTCCCATTGGCTCTAATCTTTGCAATTAAAATTTGGATGTAGAAAATTGTGGACAGTATATATAGCCTCCGCTCGCACAATATAAGAGAAAACTAAACCAGAACAGGCAGCAACTCAATTTTATACACGACTAACTAAAATAAGAGTATAAAATTAGCGAAAGGCAATAAAAAAAATAATTTTTTACTCCTATTTTAGTTTTAATCATGTACCTGGTATAAAATATAAAAATGGTTGCTGCCTGTTATACCCCGGTATATACTGGTTTAGTTTTCTCTTTACTATCTGCATAGATTAGCATTAGCCTATTAAAAATTTCATCTTTTCCAGTTTCAAAGTGTGGGGTGTCTGTACCCTTATTAATTTTAAAACCAGAAATGCTCTACGTTTTTGGCATACCTAGTGTAGGTCGTGCGAATAGGGTAACATTATGAAGGTCGTTGTTGTGAAATTGAAGTGTAACGTATGTTTGTTTGCTTCCTTCCGTCCGCCGCCATTACAAAATGTCCCTGCTAATGGCACTATTAAACAGTGCCAAACGCCTACGGTATAATATATAGTACACAGCTTTTATATAGCCTAAAAACTTAGTTTCTATCATATATAGGATAAATACGGAATACATCACTATATGTAACTTAATTAACACGAGTGTATTTAGTAGGCTATCTCGTATTCCATCTAAACCCCTGTCGGCTATTTAGACCACTTTGATTATACCTCTGTATTTCTGTTGGATGTAAAATATTGATATATAGTTATCGTACCGGGACATACCGGTATTTTAAGGCTATAGGTAGTTGTAGTACCTAAGTTATACCAACCTAATAAAGGTACACCGTACATTTCAATGGCAAATTTGGTTTTAGACTGTTTTCGTTATTAATACCTGGTCTTTCGTGGAAAACTATAAAGTGTTTTACACTGAAGTTGGATTATGATATTGTCTATCGAGCCACGTTAACGAAATTTAAAAATATGGTTTGAATTGTTTTATTTTAATTTACTTTTAAACGCGGATAACGCGTCGTCAGTTTCTCATAGATGCAACAATCATGTTCATGACAAGAAAAATATTACTCATTCTAAATTATACTGTTTTATAATAGAGGTCTGCAAACGAAAATTATGAATCTTGGCTATAAATACAGTAGTAAGTTATACAGTATAATCTACCTAGGCTATATCATAAGATTTACTAAGGTTGATGAAAACTGCTAAAAATTTCATGACAATAATGTATGTTATCTACCTGCGCGTATTAATAATTCATCGAGATTTAGCATGATACTTCTGCTCATATATGCTTTATGATAAAAATACATTTTTCAAAAAAAGTACCGTAGTTATAAACAAATTTATATGCTGGGATAAACCGGATAATACATAATTCTACACTCCTTATAAACAACAGTCAACACAGTATATTATATAATATGGAAACATATAATATAGTCCTGTAACGACCTGCTATCGTTACTCTTATAAATTATGCACAGTCCTGTTTTTCTATATAGAGATAATTCTTAACGAAAGCTTATAATGTTATCAATAAACAATATGCGAGAGGAATAAAAAATGGTTGACGATAAGTTATTTATTAAAAGTTATTACGAAACAACGTAATCATGAAAAATTCAATTGTTAATCACAGGGATACGTATACGTTCTTAATTAAAAATTAAATATATACTAAGTTATAAGTTATAACGGTAAGTTAATATAAGTTTAGATAAAATATTATGTTTCTATATCTTATTATATACAACGATGTAAATTATCTTATATAATACAACGGATAGATTATACTGCGTGGAGAAAAATAATATACTCCGTAGTATGAAAATAAGTAATCCAATGGTGTCGATAACTCGGCAATCGCTTTGATGTACCGGTAGTATAAAAATAATGATAATAAGCATATTTTATTCTTTTTACCTCAGATTGCTGATATGGTTCCAGATTTAATCAGGTTATATATGTACGGTATAAGATTATTAAATTATTATTTTATTTTATCATATCATATATTCCGATTAACTTATTTTTACAAAATAGCAATATTGTTATAAGTAATATATACCGACGTAAAAAATGGGAAGAAACATTGGGCTTGTTCGTAATAAATATATCTGCTCGCAGCGTTGAGGGGAAATAATACCAAAATTATCTATAGGAAAATATGAGAAAATTCAAATTTTTATCACGTAATTTTTGCTTTAACGCTGCATGTAATACCGGTATTGATTTGGAACAATCCCATGTTTCTTCTCATGTTGTCGTCATTTTGACGTCAGTATTGCTCATAACAATATTGCTATTGGAGTAGGCCCTAAAATAATCGGAATACGGGTCCAGGCTACCTATACCAGAGTGCCTATAGGCATTATTAAATTTCTGAGTATATAATGAAGTCCTTGGGAGAATAGCCTATACAACTTTTTTAAAAAGCATTTAATAATATTTCATTTACTCGTAGAATATAAAATAAAATCTTTTTTTTTTCCCGAGAACTTGGTGATATTTTAATTTCACCTCAGAGATATAATACATTATTTGGCTTATAAAGTATATAATACGTTAAGAGTCAGTGTTTTATAATTTGGTCACATTTTCAGGAGAATAAAGACTTTCTCGAGGGAGAGCTGCCTTTTTTACCTCTTGAAAAATCTGTAATTATTTTCCCCATACAGACTGCAGTATTATATACTCGTATAGTGTAATAGTTTATAGCAATGCTTTACAAGCAGCAATTTCATCAGCAGGAGAAATAAAAACATAATGGTATTACAGAGGCTTTATTTTTATACGTGCTGTATTTGCTTTACTTCCGTAATTGTAAGTGTGCTATATATGGTTTGATACAGCCATTCAGCACGGCGTTAAAATTTAGATTTAAAAGCGCCATGTCGTTATCAAAATACTTAGTACGTTAAGGTATAATGTAGGATTTATAGATCTGAGAAATTTTGTTTAGCCGTCGACATCATCATAGACTGTTTTTATTACTTATTATAAGTTAACAAGACGGGTTGGTGTAAGTAATATTGTTTTCTCTCTTAAACTTTAGCATCTTGGCTATATAGGAATTATGGCTGCCAAAGCAGCATAATTGGCCACTATAATAACATAGCCCGATTATGCACACACTGCTGGATAATGTTTACCCAATGATACGAAGGTCCACCCGGCATCAGTGGCACCCTGAACGAGAAATTGCGTCTAACAGTCCCTCGGTATTTTTCATGTGATACGCGTCGGGAACCGTTACGTCGTTCAAACGTCGGTAATCCACGCACAACCTACGGCACCAAGAGGCATCCAGGTACAGAAGGCAGAGCCAGCGGCTCTGGTGACTTTAGAATTATATAATTATAGACATTTTTTAATTAGTGAGTGCATCAATTCAATTCTCAAGTGGCGGCTCTTTCATATATCTTTGTAGATCCCCAATATCAGGGGTGACGCCCCCATGGACCATACCATAAACTTCCTATTCAAATCTTGGTCCATCAGGTTTTGACCTTCTTTGTCGCTCTCTCCGCGAAGTTAAAAAATTAAACTAATAGGCTAAACAGTGAATATTGAGATATAGGCAATTAGGTACTGTATATAATAGGATTAGGATTAAAGAAAGCTCTGCTATGGAGCGTTGGCTTCAGCCTTCATACATGGGAGTTAAAACCAGCCTATCCATGATAGGGGTTAAAATAATTTTATCAGGTGATGTTATGTTTGCCAATTTACCAACTTTTGTCAGTGAAGAATTACAAACATTCGCTCTTTGAATTTTTTTTTCCAAATTCACCCGGGGTTGCCCATACTAGAAAACCCAAAAGAAAAATAATACTGCAGACTCAGCTGCTTCCGCTGTTTCAGATAAACGTCTTTTACAAAATATACGAACAAAAGTGCAATAAATATTCAGGATATATTTTTCTTGAATATGCTGTACGAGGCCTATATACATTGTCGGACCTTGCTGCACTGCTGGTTGTTCAGAATATTGAGTATTCGCACATATACAGCTGCATGTTATATTTGCACGTAATATGAGAGGCTAGAACTGGTACTTCCTATATATTCGTATTGCTCTTTCCATTCACACAAAATGCACTCCAAGCTGCTGTTTGTGACATTTTGATAAACGGAAATTACGTAATGTGGATGCCTTTTGTACATAATATTCTCGACTATAAAGTGGTCAGTTGCATTGCTCGCTGCCTGCATAATTAAGTGGGGGGTTGAAAAGTTTTATGGATGGGTTCAGCGCACTTCCGTTAGTCTTTTTAGTGCCGCCGCCGTCATTGCCAGAGGTGTTAGCCCTCTACGTATTATTGCCCACAATTCATATTATTATGATTACTAATATTCTTATATGTTAAGGTCATTAACATAGCAAATTGTTTTGATGGTAATTGAGATAGTCTTGCCTCTAAATAATTTCCGGCTGCATAGTGCATAATACAGCTGGTAAGAAATTCGGAGAGTTTAGGTCCCCTCCCCATCATGCCAGCTCTCTCTAAAGAACATTTTTATGTCTGTGATGAAGGTTCTCTGTTAGTTAAATAACTTACCGTATATAAGCTGGGGCCATCCATAAACGACGTCACGTAAATTTAAGGCATTTTTGACCCCCTCCCCCTCTTGTCACATAATGATATCACAATAATAATATCAATAATAATATCACAAAATCTGGACACCCTCCCAAATCATTTTTTTAGAGAAAAGTATCAAAATAATGGAATAAGTTAGTTTTACAGTAAATTAAAAGTTAAAATTTGGATATGTTACGCAGGGACCGGACCAACCGGTCTTCGTTTTCGGAAAAAATCGGTCGACCGGAAATACAAGATGGCGAAAGTTTAAATTTTATAATTACGAAAAAACGACATTTCTTCATTTTTAACGATTTTTAGGTGATGAATTCTGATAGCCTAAGAGTTCTTTATTTTTTTTCTTAATTATTTTAAAATTTAAAATTAAGGATTAATTTTTTTGTGACATTCGTTTCACTATATAGACCCCCCTTGTCACAATTTGTCACACAAGATGTGACCCCCTCCCCCATTCAGAGCGTGACGTCATTTATTGATGGCCCCTAAGTTAGGATTCAATTTGTAATCTCATGTAAACGATGTAGTCATCTAGTTATGAGTCTATGAGATTTAAAAATCAATCCAACCATAACAAAGCTATATGCGACTTTGTCCACAAATCCATATAAACGCTCTCATATTGATTAGCATTATTTCACCTTCTCTAACATGCCTTATAGGTCCGTAAATAAGAATAAGAGGAAGATGCGCAGCACTTGTATATGAATAATTTATGTAAAATCTTAAAATTTAATCATTCGACAATCATGTGATCGTAACATAATATGGGCTACTTGCAATCTAGCATTAGCCTGTATAGCGAATACTCGAATTATCTATAGGATACCGTATCGTGTAACAATGAAATAATTAAGATCGACAAACCAATATAGGCTAAGTATACGTATACGGTACCATTTTCCTCTAATTTTAATTAGAGGTATTATTTCAAATTTTAGTTTAAGCTTAAAGAATGTTACAAAATTGTGTATATAATTATATAACTTACACTATACACATTATAAATATATTAAATTATATATTGGTATGGATATTATGCAGCTCCATGGTATCATGGATCTATAACAATTTATGAAAACACGTGATATGCTATATTATATAGCCTATATATATACAAAAAAGTATTACTGGTATAACAACGTCAAAATAGTCTTATTTTATTAGAAGAGATTTTTAGGGCGCGAACATATTCTTATATCGATTGAGAAAAACACTGTCTATTATAATAGTTTGAAATAGTTTTCTTTCACACGCTCCTGTTTTGTTTTCGTTTTCCGAAACATAGAATGCATACAAAGGTAATTGCAATATTGAAAGTTCTTTCAGTTGTATGTAAATTGAGTTACATGATTGTATATACCATTTTCTGATACTATACATTGCTGTCGATCTATACGAAGAAAATGCAGAACATTCTCAGCTGAATCGCATATACCCCATACTCTATATGGAATGGCCAACTTATACTGAATTTTCCATATATTTTGATATAATATAGGTTAATATTGAGTGAAAGTGAGTTTTGGTAATATTGTAGCCTACCGTATGTTAGCAGACTACTGGAGTGTATTATAGGACGTGCATGCTATAATAGGGCCTATATATCTTACAGTATTTGTTTAAAAACTCACTAAATATATTATATATAATCTTAAATATAAAACTTAAATGTTTGTCTGTCCGAGGCATCAAAAACTTTTGAACGGTTAGCTCTAGCATC
>JAQGBM010000388.1:0-14259 GCA_034698405.1 Symphylella vulgaris | reverse complement strand
ACCAAATGTCGGGTACGAATTGTTCGGATACGAATTGTTGGGGACGTAATATTGGAGACAAATCTTCCGCGAAGCCACTTGATCAGCATCGGCTGTGCGTACGAAATGATGTGACATTTATATGATATATTGCTTGGTGGACGGTGCGAAAAAAAAAGATCTACTTGGTTTGCTCAAGGATTTACACACACATCCTTGGTTTGCTAGATATATTTCCAGCTATCTGGAGCAGGGTCGACGTCGACATCTGTAAAATTACTAATTAGCGTCAAAAAATTGAAGAAAATTGTCGACTATACCGTAGTAATTTAACAGATGAGATAACCCTGTTCCAGAGCACAAATGGTAACGAAGCATAGACTTACAGAGACAGGTTATTTTATATAATAATAATAATTTTATTCATTTATTATTATTTGTGTGAGGATTTCATTTCTAGCATAATAATTTTAATTCATTCACTCTTTTGCGCAAAGTATTATATTTTAATACAGTGAAAAGTTGTTTATAACTACGATTTATAAACCGTATTAACAAAGGTTCCGTGTATCCATGATATATAATTGGACCAGTCGCAACTCGCAATGGTCTAGCTTTTGGATATAATTTTTACTGCTCCCCAGACCAGCAAGAGGATTATTAAAAAGTGTACTCTTAGTTAGTATCTACTCTTGATTTTAAACTGAAGCCTGCTGGATAATGCACGTCAAGTATCCATATAAGCAGGTTCGGAACCCAGAGCCGGTAAATTATTTTTTTTTAATTCGAACCCGTGCCGAAATTTCGAAAAAAAAATATATCGGAACCTGAAACGGACACGGAAGTGAAGTTTATGTTACGTTAATAATACAGTAAATATAGGTCTCCGAAGTCCCTATGTATTTCCGTTCTTCGTTGCCAAGGGGATTTTTTTATGCGTTTAGCATGTGCAGTCTCACGAGACAAAATCCATAAAAACAAAAATTCCCTTGGCAACAGGTGAAAAATCAACAGGATGTGACGTACGACTCGTACGTCACATCCTGTTGATTTTTTACCTGTTGCTACGGGAATTTTGTCTCGTGAGACTGCACATGCTATGTAGGGACTTCGGCGCCTTATTGCAGCTACAACTTCTTTTTTGAAAGCAAAATTTGGAACTGGAATCGCGGCATTCGGAGCCCATTGGGCCATTAAATACTTGATTTCATTTTTGAAATCTACTAGGTGTATATAGATTTGGAACCTAAACCAAAATATGAAACGGTTTCGAACCCTAAGTTATAAGAATAGACTTCTGTTTACACTAAGGAACGTGATCTTCGGCTTGAACGATCACCTATAGATGCTTCCCACGATGACACGTAACCATAGAAACATGCGCCATATTGGTGTCTCGTGCCATTAAAACCTATGGACGGAGAACCAATATGGCGCGTGTTTCTACGATTATGACGTAACGTGGAAACGGTGGGAACCATGTATATGTTGCTATTTTAGGCAATCATCCCCCCCCGTGACGTCATTTGGCCATGATGTGATGGTGAGATTTCCTAATATGTTGCATCAGATAAAAGTTCCTCGTGTACGTGTTCTGACATACGTCACAGACGTAAGGACGTTCCCCGGTATGCGTTACATTGTGCCTCTTGAGGGCCTGCTTGTGGCGAAACCCCTTTTGACAGATTTCGCACACGTAGGGTTTTTCATCCGTATGAGTCCTCATGTGGGAACTCAAAGACCCGTTCTCCGTGAACCCCTTGCGGCAGATTTCACAGACAAAGGGTTTGTCCTCCTTCATGTGGAGCGATTGAGATTCATCTTTGTGCATCGACTTTCTGTGTTTCTTGAGGGCGTTACTTTGGGCAAATCCTTTATTACAGGACGTGCAAATGTAGGGTTTTTCACCCGTATGGGTCCTCATGTGGCGCTTTAGATTTTTCCCGTCGAAAAACGCCTTGTTGCAAATTTCACACACGTGGGAACGAACCCCTATGTGGGTTCGTTTTTGGTGGAGACCGAGGTTCTTGCGCCAGGCGAACCGCTTTTGGCAGAATTCGCACTCGAAGGGGAGCTCCCCCGTGTGAGTCCTCATGTGCCGTTTGAGGTGGTAGCGGGCTATGAAGTCCTTTTGGCAGATTTGGCAGGCGAAGGGACGTTCGTCTTTGTGGATGAGCATGTGTTGCTTGAGGTTATGTTCCTCTACGAAGGACTTACCGCAGACCTCGCATACGTAGGATCGTTCCCCACTGTGAGACTTGAGGTGTCGTTTGAGGTTGGCATTGCTAAGGAACTCCTTTTTGCACTCGGTGCAACCGTAAGGACGTTCGCCCGTATGGGTCCTCTTGTGCAAGTCGAGCTTCGAGCTACCTATAACATAAGAAGGATGTTATACTTTTATTTAAATTAGGAACAGGAACCTAAAAATGATTTTTTTTTGGAAGAACCGGAACCCGAACCGAAATATGAAACGGCTCCGATTCATGCAGGATTTTCGGAAACTTTTCATATTAATAAATACTTTGTGTCGGAGAAAATACTTACCACTGAAGTCTTTCTGACAGATATCGCAGGTAAATGGCCTCTCCAGGGTGTGAATCCTACGATGTCGCTCCAGGCCCCCCTTCTGGTTGAACCCTTGTCCGCATATGTCGCAGGGAAATTGCTTCTCACCTGTGTGGATTCTCATATGGATCTTTAGGTAGTTTCGGGATACGAACCCTTTGTTGCAAACCTAAGTATAATAATGTTTCAAAATTTATAAAATTATGAAAAATTTTAAAATAATTGGGAAATATCTCGGAAAATTCTATAAAAAGTTTCCGGAAATTTTCCTGTTAAAAATTTTATTGGAAAATTATCGTGAGATCAAAATTGGCAGGAAAATTTTTTTGGGATATTTCAAAAATTCCTGGTAAATTTCCCCAGAATTTTTCCCGGAAAATTAAGATTTTAATTTCCTGGAAATTTGGGAAACTGTATGAATATTAATAATTAATTTACCTAGAAAATTTAGAATAACATTCAAAAAATTTTAAATAAGGTACAAAATTTCCGGGACATTTCAACATTTTTCCAGAAAATTTTAAATGGAATTTTCCCCGAAATTAAGATAAAAATTCCCAGAAAATTTCCCAGGTAATTCTTTCATACCTCGCATTTCGACCTTATCTCTTCTCCGGAGTGATTTTTTTTATGCATCTTTAGGTCCTTGTTGAATTCGAACGTTTCATTGCACACGTCACAGGCGTAAGGACGCCCGTTTGGAGCGTGATGAATCCGCACGTGCTCGGCGTATATGGTGGAGTCGACGAAGCCCATTTTGCAAATATCGCAGATGACGGAATTCGAACTCGCTTGCGCAGCTATCCGCAAGTTTTTTAACAATTTGTCGCGCTCGTGAAAATTTCGGAAATCGACTTTTATCACTGTGGTTGGATCATGGATAAAGTCGGAGTCTGTAACTGCATGTTGAAAAGTGTCTTCGTCTAATAATTCTTCTTCTTCGATTTTAACTTGTATTTCCTCTTGTTCTTCGTTAAAATTCTCGTCTTTCGCTGCGACTAATTCGTTGGCCTGTAATAATTCTTCGTCGTCTGCTACTATTGTCGACAAAGTTGAGGCTTCGTCTTCGTATTTTACTTGTTCCTCCATTTTATTTAATTACCCGATTCCTATATACTAGAGTTACCTGTGAAATAAATTATAAATCAGTTTTGCAGTTAAACTGTGGAATTATTTCTGTGCCTGAACTATAATTGAAGCATAGGGGGGAAAAAACACAAATTGAAGTATGTCGAACATAGTAATAGTAATTTTGTTTTCTTGTTTTTAAATCTTTTTTTTTTTTATTTCTGTGCTAATACTTGCTAAAAAGGCGTTCCATACGCCTACTGGCTGACCACGATATTAAATGGAGTAGAAAGAATGCGAAGATTGCGGCAGCGCCTGTAATGCTGCCAAGAAAAAGCTCATCATCGATTCACAGAGCTGGCACTGATAATGTAATTTGTGTATGGCTAATCACACATGCTATTCATCTCCAAGAAAAACCACATTACTCTGGGATATTATGAATAGCTCATGCGATTAGGGTAGATGTTAAGAAAGAGTACCTCTATGAATCAAATTTATCATCGATTTTGCATGCCAGTAAGTAATATGAAAACAACGTGGCATATGAAAAACAACATAGCATATGATGAAAACAACCTGGCATGCAAAATCGATGATAAATTTGATTTATAAATAGAGGTACTCTTTCTTAACATCTACCTACGATTAGCCATACACAAATTACATTATCAGTGCCAGCGCTGTGAATCGATGATGAGCTTTTTCTTGGCAGCATTACGGGCGCTGCCGCATTCTTCGCATTTTTTTCTACTCCACTTAATATCGTGGTCAGACAGTAAGTTCTGAAATTAATAAAAAATAAAAAAATAAAACCTTATTCTTTGCAGTTGAATTCGACTATCCCAATCTTGAAACGATGGTAATCGAACCCAAACAGCAACCAGCCAACGTTCATTCTTCCTTAAAATATCCCAACTTTAACAGAGCCGACAAACCAAAGTCGAGTCCGGCCACTAGCAGCGTTTCGGAATCGGACCTCAAAAACGGGACAAACACCGAGATTCGTTACCTCAATAACCTAAAGTCTACAACACCCAAAGAATTAGGAACCAACTCCAAAAATAATAATAACAACCTTCACGGGACCAGGAGTTTACCGTCTGTCAATCGGGCTCTGAAACCTGCCGATACGGTCTTTTTGGAAAATATGTCGGCCCTGTTAAAGGAGGAGACAGACCTAACTGACGAAAAGCTGGACATACAGAGGGAGAGGTAAGACGGAAAATAACTTAATTATCAATAGTAAGTACCCTTACGTTAAAAAATGGAAAATAAATAAACTTTTAAAATTTTGTTCAGATTAAAAAATGAGGAAACAGCCGGAAGTTCCGCCATTAGCGAAACAGAAAGAAAACATTTAAAGGAGAGAATACTTCAACTGGAAGAGGAAGGCAAACGCAAGGTAAGAACTTGGTTTCGTGGATTACGGGCTGATATGGAAAATCCGATGTTAAAAATGAAAGTATCAAGAAACTGTTGTAATTTTTTTTCTATGAAATTCTGATAAGATTTCCGATTTAAAAATGTTAGGTCACGGAATAAATTCGGGAGATATAAGCCCCAGAAGTTTGTGTATACTGTACATAGGTTTCTATGG
Organism: Symphylella vulgaris; assembly: GCA_034698405.1. Lineage (NCBI taxonomy): Eukaryota > Metazoa > Arthropoda > Symphyla > Scolopendrellidae > Symphylella > Symphylella vulgaris. Next base: position 9,047 of record JAQGBM010000388.1, on the reverse strand, counting down.
AAGCACTAACATTTTATGCAACTTTAGAACCAAAAAATCTTCGCGCTGTCGATTTTATCATAGGAAAAATCATTACAATTTTCTTGATACTTTCGATTTTACGATCGAATGCCCTTAATAATAACCCTTAACCCTCCTTACTTTTTAGGACGAACAGCTTCATAAATTAAATAAGAAATACGAAGACAGAGTGAGTGAATTAGAGGAAAGTATGAAACAGTCTGATCAGTACAAGTTCCAACAGACTGAGTTGAAAACTATCTTAAAGAAACAGCAAGAATCCAAAAGGCTCGAAGACGAGATCCACAAGTAAGGCTCAAAACATATTTTTAGCAATTTTAAATTGTGTGGGGATTCTTGATTGGAGAAGAGATAGTAAGTTATTAGTTAGGTATGAGACTTGGCTGCCTTGTTCATCATCTCCATGCTGACATGAAAGTCAAGCTCTATCAGATGTGGTCATTACTATACAGTAGGATGACCTTTTAAGCTCATCCCACATTTTTAAGGAGTTCCGAGGTGGAATGGTCTGGGTGAAAAACCAAAGAGGACTAAATCCTATTATATGGATCAGGCGTGGGAGTAGGATGTTAAAATGAATTTTTTTTAAATAAGAATCATACTTTTTATGTTTATAGAATGATAGTCTCCGTATAAGTATAGTTAAAGAAAAAGTTAAGAAAATAGGGTGGAACCCAGAAACATAAAACAGAGAAAGAAGAAGTGGAACTCATTGACGTAATTGAACATAATGAATAAGCCAATAGTGGACGTGGAAATCCCTACTCATTCTCAATAATTATGTCAATGAGATCCTCTTCTTACTCTGTTTTATGTTTCTGGGATTATACCCTTATTATAATTTTCCTAGATGTTTTTTTTTTTAAATAAATAAAATTTTTGATAGGATGAGGTTGTCTAGGAAAAACAAATTGCAAGAGGAACTAAAGAGGAAGTTACAAAAACAGAACGAAATAAAGGAGAATAAAGATGACAATCAGCCATCCAGTGGACAACCGGGAGCAAGCGGCGACGGGTCCCAAGATAACGCCAACAACGAATGCACGGTCTGTTATGATAGGGCCGTTGACACTGTCTTATACACCTGTGGACATATGTGCATGTGTTACGAATGTGCGGTCCAACAATGGAAAAGACCGGGAGCGGGGCTCTGTCCAATATGCAGATGCGATATCCGCGATGTGATTAGAATCTATAGATCGTGATAAATAAGAACTTGAGGCATTTATTGTGTGGGTTCTTAAAATAATCTTTTTTTTATTGAAACTGAATGAATGGAATAAATCTTGCGCAAAAAAAAAAACCTGGAGTTAAACAGAACTTAATTTTTCTAATTGTAGGCTAATTAAATGTGTATTTCTTGTATTGATGGTTTTAAGTTAACTTGATAGTTTAAGAAAGAAAGAAAAAAAAATTATAGATCAATTAAATACCCATAAAAATAAGCCTTAAAAACTAACTATAAACGCACTAACAAAGAGATGACACCTCTAAAAATACTCTAGTTTATTTAATTAATTTTTTTATTTCATTTACATTAAAACCCAAAAGATGTTTATGTTATAAACTTGTAATTTCCACGTTTTATTTTCTTCCAAACATTTATTTTTAACAAGTTATTAATCTTTTTAAAATATGCTTATTTACACTTTTGGAAGTCCTGAACTGCGCCCGACCCACATTACCCCCTTCTCGCCTCGAGTAGGGATTGCTTTTTCACAAAGTGTAAAATATGTTTATTGTTTATTAAAAAAATAATAACTGGTTAAAAATGATATTGTCAGAAATAGATCAATATCTATATTCTATCTATTTCTGATATTATTAATGTTTGGAAGAAAATTAAAAAGTGGAAATTACTAATAAACGTCGTTAAGTTTTAATTAAGTAAAAAGTTTTGTAGAGATGCCATCTTTTAAATGGAGTCAGCTTGCTGATCTTAGTCTTAGAAGTCACAAAGCAGCTATTTCGCGATAATCAGAATAATTTACTTCACTATAGGAAAAATTTACCAAATTGATACCATTACCAATAATCCATACTAGGTATATTAGGCTATACTATAGGCTACTATAGCCTAGGTATTTTGATATAAATGAAACTGGATGCTTTGGAAATCGGATTATTGTTTCAGCATACCTACAGGGCATTGGCCTACTTGATGAGTAAAACTCCCGTTATAGGCCTACCTATATGACGAGCGATTAACAGGATAAATTCTGTCATTTGCTGTATAATACCTTGTATTTAGTTAGTTCAATCTGGTTCAATTTAATATAAGCAAAATCTGACAAATCCATGGACCATCAATTCTCTAATTCTAATTATCTCAGATTCATGTTATAAAATTTGACTGTATAAACAGATCAAGTCATCATCATCGTATAACAGTCACTTTTAATTATTATGTAAGAGATATCCGAGTATTTGGGACAGCATGCGGGGTCAGTAAGTTAGAATAAATATTTTGTCATTCGTATATAATTTGCATGGGAATGTAGCTTTCTCTGAATAAGCATTCGTTATAATGCATTATTTGCCAAGTATAAATACCTGTTTGCCTTTTGTTGGTTTAATTTTTCAACGACAACGAGAAGCTTGTCGTAACTTCAGGAGTGCCTGGTGATTAGTGATTACAGCTCGCAAGTCTCTGCGTACATTTCCAGAGGATGTACCGTAATTATCAGGGTTCGGAACCGTTTCGTATGTCGGTTCGAATTACAGTTGCAATTTATATTAAGGTAGTTTAAATTTTAGTGGTTTTACAATCATCATCATACGCCTATAGCTTTTCCCATGTTGGGGTCGGCCTTTCGAGTTCTTACTTCTCCACTCCTTCCTATATCCTTAGCCATCTCTCCATCCACTCTATATAGCCTGGAGCCTATTCCAATTCATATCCTTTCTAATATATAATAATAGGCTATAACCAGTTCCCAGCATTTGCTTTGGTCTATACACTCTACAGTCTACACCTTCCCCTCTTTACTCCTAAATTCATACTTTCCTAACTATAATATCAGAAGCACATAACAGATAGAAGTCGATTTCTCCATAGCAAAAGCCTGAATTATGTTACTCCACGCTTTCACGCCCTCTACCAAATCTCGTGGTGGATTTTGGAACTAAAACCTGAACTAAAAACACCACCAAAATTCGAGACTGCGCGAGATTTTGCGATAAGTGGACGAAAACGCGGGAAAATCGCCTATATTTGCCGAAATCACATAATCAGTGCTGCCAAATTTAGTTGTTCACTCCAGTGTGTTATTTGCTCCTGATAATATTATTAAATTATCTCGAAAATTAAGATAAATGTACATGATAATTTTGTCTGAATCGAGGCCTTGTTTCTGACAAATCTTCTTTTTTTTCAATAATTCTTTTTCGTAAACTGATTGACTAAAAATTTTATATAAGGAAAATATTGAAAGTTTTTAAATAGAATCAGAATAGAATCGTAGCATCCAATTTTGAATGAAATACACTTATTTTAATTATTAAATAAGATTATTATTTTAAATCAATTAATAATTAATTATGTAATAAGTATCGGGCTTATATTGATGGAAGATTTATTAGAGACTAATGTAAATATTTTTAAAAATTACAACTTTAAACAAATCAACATTTAAAAAAATCAACATAAAAAAATCAAAATAATAATTTTAAAATAAACTAACTTACTGAATTTACCAATTAAAATGAATTAATTTAATAAGATTACCCATAATCTATTTATACGTCATTTTAAATTATCCCTTTTATAATAAAAAAATTCATCATGCTAAAATGTTTTCACTTATTTTAATATATTTGAATGAATTCGATCCTGAAAGATACAAGAGTATTAACGCTATTCTTATGAATATAAATTAGCTTTCATTAAAAATCCAAGCAATTAAATAAATTAATATTTTCATCGATTTAAAAAAAATCAATTTTTAAATTATCGATTTCAAAATCTATTACCGGTATAATATAAACTGATTAATTCTATTGTGTTACATTCCTTATTGTTATTTTTGGAGATGGAATTAAGACGATAAAGAAGATATTAAATAATATTTTAATAAATGATGATGATAGGATTTCAAGAGATAAAGATATGTACAAATAACATTGAATAAAATATGTTAAAGGTTATAGTTAAAAGTGGAGGGAAGATTTTGGGCAATTAGAAAGTGAAATATATCGGCAAGAATTGTGTAGCCTACCATTACCCCAGCAGCAGAACATATATCCCACAATAGGAAAGTGCATGTCAGCTTAATTAAGAGTATTATAGATTAATTTGAAAATTTAAATTACTAAGAATAATAATCGAAAAAATAGGCTAATGGAATGTTAAGGCCTTGATTAACCTAAAAAATGTTTTCAAGCATAATTATTATTTGTAGTAAGTTGCGTCTTCAATAATACCGAGTATACAAGGTATTATTGGGTCAAATTTTTACGTTACGAACGAAATTATGATTTATTAGAATTGTATTTATTGTGAGTAAAGTTATAATTAAAGTTTATCAGGTAGCCCATACCATATTTTGAAAAATATCATTAGCCTTTGCTTCAAATAAAAGTAATAAAACCTTAATCGTTTACCTAAAGTTTTTGGAGAAAAATGATTTATTATAATTTATTATAGACAACAAAGTATAGGCTTATTAAAGTTATAGAAAACATTTTTTTAAAGGTTAAAAAGGGCTTTAATAATAATTGTTTATGTTCCAGTTGGGGGATTAAAGGTTAACGTGCCCTCCATTTTTTAAGCATGCATGAGCATAGGTAATATCGCCAAATTTATTTTAGATAAATTAAACAGCATAAAATAATGTTTTAAAAATGCGCACAATTATCTTATTGCATGCATGTTTTTAATTAATATCTTAACAATTCGTAACTAAGTTACTAAGTGTAGTGTATATATTTTTAATTTATAAACAAAATAATTATTAGGCTATAATTTTTGGCGAATTTAAGTTACCGTAATCCCTAAAATTTTTAAAAATTAATTCAGACTAAAATATCAAGCGAATCAGCATAATATTTATCAAGTAATAAACAGCTAATAATTATCTTAAACTTAAAGTATCTTATTCATTGCAATAATAAAATTATCCATTGTTCATTCATATAGTTGAATTAAGTAGAAGTAATTAGTATTAAACACTTTTAAAGGTATTTTTGTTTGTACTATATCGTAAAGTGTTCTTAAAATACTATTTTTTATTTACGGTATTCTAATAAAGCAACAATTAATCGCGAGTTAGTATGGTTTAAAAATATGAAAAAATGCATATTTTGAAGAAAAAAAAAATTGTGCTGCTTTTATGTTCCCAATAAAGAGTAAATTTTATAAAATTAATCATTATATAAATAATATTTTGCGTCCAAAAATATTTTAAAAATTTGAATTTATGTCTTGTCTATAATAATCAACAGTATACAATAAACTTTTATATCATCATCAATAAATTGTTGTTGTTGTTGGTTAATTACTAGTGCTACAAAAGACTGAAAATAGTGGCACGAAGATTTTATGTTATTTTTTTGGTCTATTATGGGATATTCCATTGTTTTTAGCCGGATTCCTTTTTAAGAGAAAACTACTCAATCGATTTTTATAATTTTTAAAAATGTATTATAAAAATTAGTAATAAAAATGATTAAAGAAAAATTAGGCATAATAATTAATAATCCTTTTTTCACATTTTTCACACTTTTCCAATATATTTTAAAAAATAATTTTAATTTTTAAAAAAAATTTATTATTATTTTTAAAGAAAACATTCTGAAAATTTCAATTTTAGAGTGAAAAGTAAAAAAGGAAAAAGTAAAGGACATTATTTTAATAAAAAAGAATTCTTTAATTTAAAGTTTAAATAAAATGCAAATTTTTCTTCAAAATAATAATATAAAAAATTAGTGCAAATAGGTTGAGTATTTTTCTTTTACATTTCTTTGAAAATTATCAGGTTGTTTGAAACCGCTCTTTTAAGGGTCATTGAAATATTGTTAGGATAAAGCTTCATTAAATTAATAAAAAATATCTTTAGCCCACCATATAGCCTATACGTCCCAATCTACAGTATAATATTATATTAGAATATTTTTCTGCGTCTGCATTTTTGAAAAATAGAAATCTAATCTAACAAAGAGTTTTTCTGAAGACATGAAAATGCTTCATCCTTTCCCAACTTTTTTAATAATATCGTTAGTCGCGGGTCCCGGTATATTTGGTTTGAGGTACGATGAACTTACGCTGTTACACCATGGAAACCTTATAATGGTTGCTGCTTGGAGCAGGGCTTATTTTTAAAAAAGGGCTTACTTTTACATGAAGTAAACATATAGGCGTGGGTACTGATGCACAAAAGCCTATTTATAGCAAAAAGGTTACTGCAATTTGTTTACTATTCAAGCATAACGTCAGCACGTAAGTAGCCTACTCTATTCCGCTACGTATTTTCATGTTTATTTTGATAAGACTGTTACCTGAAATAGATTTTGTGCTTCCACGAACAATGATTATCATTGGCCTACCGATAGTTTGTTATTAACTTAATCAAGGAATCAAGGATTTACTCAGACAAACACTGTAATCCTTATTGTTAACAAGGTTGATGTAATTCGACATTATTTTATGTTAAAAAAGACTGGAAATATCTTTCTATAACAATATGAGTAACTTAATAAAATAAAAATCAATAGCATGATAAGATTAAAGGGCTAGGAACATTTAGGCTACAACTAACTTACTACCGTATAAACCATTGAATTATTCATATTTCCTTACTTTATTAACATTACAAGTGAAATCTCGGTCGATTACGGTTAAATTTTTATTTAAAAAAAAAATTATTAGAAATTCAGTAGGGATGGGAATTAATTCATACGTGAATCAGCTTTTTAATTTCACCTATAATCATTAATCACATCAATAAGTTAGTCACTCTAACCAAGTCCTTGCTCTAACTCAATCAAATCACTATAGTTTTTATTCCAACCCCCCCCCCATTTAAGTTTTAGTAATTTTCACCGGGGTAGGTAATTTTCTCTAAAATTTTTAAGGGTAATCATGAAGGTTTACCGGAAAATTACTATACACTCTTCGGAATATTTTGGGGAAAAATACTTTATTAGGCCAGGTGGAAAATTTCTCTTATAGATAGATACATCTTGAAATAAAATTAATGTGCAGGGATACACAAGCGAAATAGTTATATGACAAGAAGTATTACGCATCTGTAAAAATCCCATAATTTTATACCTACGAGTACATAGTACAATGCACCGTAATATTGTATTGTACCATAAGTGCAGCTTAACCCAGATTTACTGCAATTATGTTTTGTAGCAGACACAATCGTATGTACATTCCCTAACATATTTCTGATAACATTTCCTCCTGAATATTATTGAAAATACGCCACATCAGCAAAGTACTGATGTACTGCACAGTGCACGGTACGATCAAAAACATTAATATTAATATATAATCCTAGTATTCTTCTTTTCATCTTTCTGATCAGTGGAATGCCAAAAATATAAACATGTTACGGTATACGCATAAAAGGTTTCATAGGATATCGTGATGTAGGCCTATATCTTGCATTGTAATGGGTTGTATGCGGTTGAATTCACTGTTTTATTGAAATTCGTAGGGTATACCCCGTACAGTAGCATGCGTTATTGCGCTACTATTATTATGCTTTTAAATGTTCCTTTTCCCCAAAATAATCTAAGACGAAGTACAGCCTATTCCTTTGAGAATTATATTGAACACGCAATCAACCATTTATTTCTTTAATGTGCAGAGTGCAAAGGGTATCTACGTCGATCACAAGACCTCGGTTTAAACTCTCATCATCAGGAGCGCCGCCACTTCAAGAATTTTACTCACTCGAAAATTCTTACATGCCCCAGCAGCCGGGTTTAACAGCGGACTTTCCGGATTCAGAGGCAAGCGCGCTAAGTTAATTAACCACTGAACCGCAGTAAGTTACTTGGGCAGGCGAATTAAACTTATTCGATTTAGGGAACCTATATGAGTATATGGTGCAATCATCTTTATAACTAGATATACTTTGTAACTTTTAGCCCAAGTTCCAGCACTATTCAATGCCTACGTATATACAATAAAAATAACAATTCAAACGTTATACCACACTAATAGACACTTTTACCATTTTTACACTTTTACCATTTTTACACTTTTACTATTCCATTCCTAAAATACTCTAAACAGCTGCCCTTTATTTGTTTCAATGTCTTTCCTTTCTCACGCTGAAGTAATAAGGGAAAGCCGCACAGCGAAAATATCAGGGGTAATATTTGATATTTCGATCCACTGCATCACTATAAAGTCTCCGTATATTCACAATTCACGGTAAAGAATAGTACGAAAAGTGGACTATACCGTATCTTAGGCAATACTGGTACATAAATATTGAATGAGGATATAATATAATTGACAATGGAACTAGCACTTTATAAAGTGATGGATTCGGCACTATAAAAACAGTTTATTTAACTTTAACTCGATAAAAATAAATGTTAGGAAAAAAATAAAAAGTTAAAATTTACCGAGTACTTTTAAAGTTTTAATGTATAAGATAAATATATTATTTTTTTATATAGATTCTATCTCTTAATAATTTCCAAAACACTAATATAGTTATTAAATTAATGTATAGGACTTACTTACACCATAATTCTATAATTATTTAAGTAAAAGATACTAAGATGAAATGCAAAGCATCTGAGCCATGCTAAACATCAATAATAGCCTATACTATTATTTATGCAGATACAGTAAATAACTTATCCTCAAAATAATGTATGCCAGGCCTTACGCTATACTTTCTCAGCAAAGTTCGTATACTCTGTATATTAGGATCATCCTTATTTAGCATGCATGGATGGAGATATGCAAACAACGGGCACGTAGCTAGCCTACTGTATAAGTTATTTACTGCGTGTTATACATTATTTTCCAAGCAAAACAGGGAAATTTCCTATGGGAA
>JAQGBM010000387.1:0-14259 GCA_034698405.1 Symphylella vulgaris | reverse complement strand
TATCATTTTTAATTCTGAAATTTCATTAGAAGGGTTTACTCTACCTTAGAAAAAATTTTAAGAATTTTCTTGATACCTTCGAATTCGCGATCCAACCCCAAGAATAAGTTTCGACAACTTTCTCAGGTAGATAATATAGGTTTGAGAGTTTGACGTAAGAAGTGCGATAAGAGTATGTTCGGCGCGAAATTACTCCAGAAAGGAAAAGGTCATAACAAACAAATTGCATAAATTCAAATTTCGACCCAGAATAAATCGAAAAATTCTGTCATTAATCGATATAACTTAGGCTACCGTATCCTCCAACTTGTCGAAGCTGTTTCGTGTTTATCAATTCCATATGTCGAACTTATTCCTGTTTAAGAGTTATTTCGTGTCGAATTTATTCCGGATTAGGCTAAAGCTGTTTTCTGTCTGACTTATTCCTTGTCGAACTTATTCCTATCGGGCTGGGACTTACGTTTTGTATACCGTTCAAACTTAATTCGTTCGGGGCTATTCCAACGACCCTTATCGTTAACTTTGCTGCTTGTTCGTAAAGATGGATTCGTAACCCTTGAATGAATGTGAACACATGGTACACCGAAATGTTTGTCTGAAAGAGATCTATTTGTCGTTAAACTTAGGAAAACTAAGAAAAACTTAGGAAAAATAAGAAAAAAAAATATACGTGTACCGTGTAGTACGTTAGTACGTATCTTTCGGGTGATACATCACCTAAAAAAGACAGCAAATTTGTAACTTAGCTCCGTCTGTATTAATTTTGACCTAGACTGTAGCCTACAACACCAAGTTAATCAATAGACATGTCACGTCGAACTGAATATTTATGGCTATATATCCTGTATAATTTTATGTTCACTTTTAGACGTATATACCCAGTGTATTTCTAAAGTGTGTATACGTGCAAACTGCCGTACAACTTAAGTTACGTTTTAGAACCAAATCCGACATTTATGGAGTGAAACAAATTTCTTAAAAATAAAATATTGTTTGGCCCGGCAATAATTTCATCAGTTATGCAATTGTTATACAGTAATATCAAATATCTCGACCTTAAAACATGGTTTAAAACGTGTTTATAAGAAGGCGGAAAATGCTACGTTACCCAACGAACTAACAATATAATTTACTCTGAAAGCTGACGAACATTAATAAGCGGTAAAACAGTAAACATAGCGTTGTAATGAAAATATGCGCGGCAGATTTAAACGCATTTTGCTAAGTGTTCAACGAAAATAATACTGAAAGAATTTAGCATTAATTATTTGGTTCCCACGAACAAATTATAAGTTTGACTCGGAATATAGCCTAAGTTCGACAAAATTTTCAACTCGATAGTCATGTAATAAGTTCGATTCGAAAGAAATAAGTTCGACATGAAATAACTCCGAAAAGAATAGGTCTCCGTTGATATATGAGTCAGTCGAAATCTGTTTCGTGTCTTAAGTTATTCCGTGTCGAACTTATTTCTGTCTTATGTTTATATTCTGCGTCGAACTTATTCCTGTCTGACTTGTGAGTAATTCCGTGTCGAATTTATTAATTACGGTCTGAGTTATTCCGTGGCGAACTATTCCGGTCTGAGTTATTCCGTGTCGAACTTATTCCTGTTTTGAGTTAATTGACTTTATTCCGTGTCGAACTTTTTCCGGGCAGAGTTATTCCATGTCGAACTTATTCCATTCAAACTTAAATTTGTTTCTGGGCTATATTCCAGCGGATTTGCGACAATTCTTCCCCAACAACTCGTCCCCGGTCAATTCGTTCCCAACAACTCGTACCCGAACAATTGGTCCCCAGAAAAATATATCCCCAGGACAATCCGTCCCCAACATTTCTTACGAGTTAATTGTTCGGGTACAATATTAGGGCGGACGAAAACGAAGACACAAAATCGTGTTTCAGGGAACTTTGTTGCTAGAAAACGATCATGTGACTTGTTAAAAACAAAACCAATAGCACGGGATAAAGTGACGTGCTCGTTTTTTCTAGCAACTTAATGTTGCCTGAAACACGAATTTGTGTCTTCGTTTTCGCCCTCGCCCTAAAAGTGAATGTTGTAGGCTAATTCTGCAGTTTTCAAAAAATCCCTTGTTAATCTTGTTAATATGGTACAATGATCCTACTTGTTCCATTATCTATTTAGAATAGGCCTAATTTTAGACTACGGTAATTTCACTTCTCAACTTCAAAACAGGAACTCACTGTTAAAAACCATTTATAATATCATTTTAAAATACCCTTTTTGTTCCACAGAACTTCAGAAGTGAAATAAAACATTAAAAATACTCTTTTAAATCAGGCTCGTAGTACACAATTATTAACAAAGGCTTAATTTGAGATCGTGTAAGAATTACTCGATAGTTATACGAAAGATGGATAGTTAGAGATAAACTTCTATGAAACCACCTGACTATAAAGTTTTAATTTAATATGATTTATACATGTTAAAAAATATTAAATTTTTGGAGAATATGTTAAAAAGTTTACAAAACTCGACTTCAAAATAATTTTTCCATGATCTAAAATTCCAAACGAAATCTAATTCAATTTCGAGACTTTTCACTTCAAACCTCTAAAACTCTCGAAGAATAAAGAGATTAAAATATCGTATATCACGAAGTTTAAACACCGATAAGAATTATTTAAAAAGCGAAATTAATATTTAAATTTCTACTTAAGACAGGAGGGAGAATTGGAAGGACATAGACAACATAGACCATGTTTTTTTGTTTTTTTTTTGCTGGGGAGAGGGGATTTATTAGGACTAACGACATTAATATTACACATAATTATCGCAATTTAAAGTTGAATATTAATTAATTATTTTTGAAAGAGCAAAACATATCCAAATCTTTTCTGATATTCTCGTTATATCCTTGTTTCTTATTGTTTTATTGTCACTAATCCAAATTATTCAATTTTAACATTTGAGGTGTGTTTAGGTCGTTAATTTTAATGTTAAACGAGGAAAACATTAATCGCCATTTTGAAATCACACTTTGTTAACCTAATAAAGTTCAATACACACACTAAATATGACATATCTGCGCATGGTAATGAGTCTAATATTCAACCGCATAAAAAGTAGTCCCTATTTTTATTTTAGATTAATGCATTATTATTTTAGAAATAACTAATTGTTCAATGTTCATATTAAATTAATTAAAAGTGCTTTTAAAGCTATTTTTTAATTAAAAGATTATTAATATATTTATAATTTTTTGAGATATTTGCGGAGTGATTCTTTCTTGAAAACACGCAGTTTATTTCATTTTTAGGTGGCGCGGATGAATACTTTACATGTTAAAGTAGGTCATCAAAGTGTGATGGACGATTTTGGATCTTATACACTCCTAGCTGGTGACGTTTCCCCCTATTTAATTTATTCCAATTTGGATTTTATTTTAGAATGGATCCCACCCTTCTCTAAGTTGCCCAGAAAGAAATACAATTGATTCTCAAAGTGATAGTGAAATATACTTTTTCTTTTTCTTCTTATTTTTAAGTTAAAATATGTTTTTCTGTTAATTGCACAATATTCGTTATACAATATTATATATTAAAAAATCTGCGTCATCTGTTTTGTATTATTTATAAAAATATCAACTTTATCCTTTATTTTTTTTCTAAATAATAATTATAAGTTAAACTGTACACTCAGTATTAGTAGATTTTTTTATAATGATTTACCCACTTCACAACCGATTATAATTAGAATGTTTGTTTGTAGAAGCCACCGGTTTTATAACTAAGTTATTTTTTATTTTATTTTTACAATAAAGCATTATTTCTCTCTCAATCTAAATCTATTTTAATTAACTGCTTCTGTAAATATATATGATTTTATTTATTTTAAACATTTTAGGGCATTTTACAATCATATTATCAACGACATTAAGCAATGGGCAATTTTGGCTTAAAGTTCAACTCAAAGTGGCTACCTATGTTATCCTATGGGATTTAGTGGCTACCTATGTTATCCTATGGGATTTAGGTAGCCACAAAGTTGGACAACACTATTTTTTTCAGCAAAAAGGGAAGTTTAGGCCTAAAAGCCAGTTTTGTCGCAAATATGAAAATAGAATATCGAGATCAATCTGTTTTGATTAATTAAATGTATTTAACACTGTAGTAATTTTAACATAGTATCTTTTTAAAGTTATACATAAAATTCAGTACCATCATTGAAAACAAAAAATAATTACTTTAAAGCTAAATATTTTTAACAGCATTTTTTTAAATAGTAAAAATATATGAGACTAGGAATGAGTTCAGCTGGTGTTTAAAATTTTGGTAAAACAAAAGCATTAACAATTATTATTCATGTCATATTTTAATTATAGAAAGCTAAGTCAGTCTACTATCACGAAAAATATTTTAATTCTTTTAATTTTAAGGCAATTTTAGCCTCAGTACCTTAAAAAAGCTTAAGGGATTTGGCGCCAATCTATGGCCGGCAAAGACTACGCTATTAATAGCCTAAATCATAAAAGCTTAATAATTAATATTATTCTAATATTTTTAAAATAATGAATAATAAATTCTAAATTCTTTAATATTAAGCGTATTGGCTCAAGCTTAATAATTGGTTTTTTTAATAAGGAAACAGTCGGTTAAGGCCTCTTATAATTTTGAAAATAGAAACCAAAACTTAATTATATTAAGTTCAATTTTTTTAAAATGAAGAGTGTAGCCAATAAAAATAAATAAATAATGTAGATTTAGTGATTTAAACATGATTATTGTAAATAAATAAATATTTTTAATGAGGCACAGAATAAATTATGTGGCACATAATTTCAGTCAAAATATTCTTAATTATAATTCTTAAGCAGAAACAAAAAATAATCATTTAGAAAGACGTCTGCTAAAGTTCTTAAAACTACAATAATCTTAGGGATAGTCATCAACTTATTATATGTCAAATTAGATCATGTCATGTCATATTATTTTAGACTTTGTCAAATTCTTCAGTTTTACCCGTTAGTTATTATTCATGGTTTGAGGAGTTATTTTATGAGTTTTTCAATGTGTAAAATAATTTGGTAACTGTTTTGGTATTATCTTTATAGTTAGCTTTATTTTTTAATAAATGAGATTTCAAATCCATACTTCTAAATAAAATAATGATAAATAAACCATAGTTATGTAATCATGGTTTAATAGTTAAAATAATAATTGGTCCGACATATTTGTTCTATTTTCCTTTGTTTTAATTAGGGTATTAACTAGGTATTTAAAATGATTTTGTTTTCTATTAATAATTCCTTTATACAATTACATCAATCATTCAAAATAACCCCAAAAAAATCACAGATTTTTATAGACTTTCCGAGTGGCTTTGTTTAATATTTACTTATTTTTAAGACAGGTACCAATATTAAATTATGGTCTGACACAATTGGACTTTGTGCGCAAACTAATAGTTTTTAAGATGCACGAAGGGGATGAGGAAACATGGGGAAGGAGTTTATATTATTTACAGTGAGGTTGTCGTGGTCATTGGCATTTGATCCACGACATGTAAGTGTCCTACAACGGCAGTGCTAGGCTGCAGACTAGACGACGGACCAGCCTCAGAAAGTCCACCACTCGCACCACCACCGCCATGACCGCCATGAGACGCACTCATGAGTCTTCCTTCCTTCTTCATACGCTGTTTAAGATGGACTTTGGCGTGTCGCTTCTTTTCGTCACTCCTCGCGAATTTTCGCCCACATACGTCACAGGAAAATGGCTTTTCACCCGTATGTGTCCGTATGTGCGTGGTTAGGTGGTCGCTCCTACTAAACGACCTCATGCAGATTCTGCACTGAAATGGTTTCTGCCCAGTATGTATTCGTATGTGCCTGGTTAATTCGTCACTCCTTGAAAACCTCCTATCACAGCTCTCGACCGGACAAGCGTACGGCCTCTCATGCACCGGCGTCTTACTCGGCCTGTTAGGATACTTCCGTGGCTTCACAGGTAATAATTTAAGTGGGACGGGACTTTGTTGATAAGCGTGACTTAGAATCTCCAGACCTTTACTCGTCGAGGGACTATACTCGGCGATATTGGGACTCACGCTCATGTACGAGCCCTCCATTGGCTCCTGTTTCGGTACCAGCCCCGAAGGTCCCGGCATGGACAGGTTCTGTTGTTGTTGCTGGACGAGTTGTTGTTGTTGTTGTTGTTGTTGCGAGGGACTGGGTGCGCAGGGGATAGGAGATTGTGAAACCTGAGTAAGTGTGCCATATTCTTGCATGTGGGTGGGTGAGCTGTATGTCGTCCATTGATACTTTGGCGTTGCTGTGGCTCGCGAATGAATGAGATCTCGAGGTGACATGTGCATCGGACCCGATACCATTGTCGTGTCTGACCTAGGCACTATTTGGCTCGAATACGAATGCTGGGGTTGATGATGCTGTTGTTGTTTCAGCTGCACGTAACCAGAGGGTTCGTCAGTTATAAATACGTTCCCTTCCAGTCCGAGCATCTCTTGAGCAAACTGACTCTGCTCCGCCGCGCTGATTGGGGAGGTAGCTCCACTATGGTGCTGCTGCTGATGGGGAACCGGACTTTCCGACGTGTACTGCTGCAGGTGGAGGGGTGATGACGCCTGACCCACGTCATGCGGAGGCAACTGATGATGGACAGGCGAAGGAGATGAGATATTACTGGGAGCCTGACTGCTACTGTGCAGGGGCGTCGAATCAACGATCAACTGTTGTTGAATGGGTTGCTGAGGTTGTTGAGTGAGGATGTTGAAGAATGGGGCGAGGAGATTTTTGTCTAGCCACGTGTTTACGCCTGGCGAACTCACCTGGGAGGAAGGTGAGACTGTGGTGGTTGTGGTTGTGAAGTTTCCGCGGTAGCTGATGCACTGTGTCGTACTTGTCGATTCCTGGGTTGTGCTAGGGAACATGCTATCGTCGGGGCTCCCGACGTTAAGATCTATAACAAAACAAAACAAACATATTTTTTGAGAAAAACTCGTGTCAATTGTTTCTCACATAATTTTTAATTCACTCTTTGACCCCAAAATATTTTTACCACCTTTGCAAGATTAACATTTTGATGTTGTATAAATCTCAATTCAACTTATTTCCAACCGATTTTTCAATAAACTACCTTGTTTTCTTCGTAATCCTTGAAAGAATATGGTCATGTTACGTCAAAATGTTCGTCTTGGATAAATCTATTCGAAAACGTAAAAATATTATGGGGTCACAGCATGATATAAAAAGTTATTTTAGAAAACCTTAAACAACGTCGAAATTTCAGTTTTAACTTTTTATTCCCATAACATTTTTACGATTTCGTAGCCTATATTTATCTATCCAAGACGAAAATTTTGACTTTGTCTTATTCGTTCAAGTGTTACGGTGAAAACATAAAATTTAAACAAAAATCAGTCGAACTGAAAATCGTAGCTTTTGAAGGGGGTATTATAAAACTTTTATTAATTTTTCCTCGTCGACACGAGTTCCTACGAAATTCTCTCGTATATATTTTGATCATACAATAGCTTATATGCATACATGGAAACATATGTTTTCCCGATGACACATTGTTGGATACGAACGATATTAAAATGATCTCCATATAAACCATTAACTCCCAACCAGACCAAAACGTATTATTTCGTCATTATCCGCCAGTAATTATATTTTCTATATAACGTTTAATGTTTTCTGCATACAACAGGAACAAGTTGTTTGCTTGTTGCTTATAATATTAATTTGTCGGTATTGATTGAAAAACCACGTCTACAAAATTCTTATAAGATTAATATAACTTTCTTATTAGCCCATATAGACTGATCAAATCAGTCAGATATAAACCTGATCTCTTAAGACGTATTAGACACACGAGTTGGGAAAATTCTTAAGAATCAGCTAATAATCAGTTAATTTAAGCTTGCTTATGTATATAGACTTATACTTCCTTCGTATTCTATACTTCGAAAGTTTGACTTTGGTCAACATTCCTGCATCCAAAATACTATAAGTTTTAAAATTATAAATCCTTCGTAAATTAGTAACAATTGCATGTGTATGAATATACGGGACCTTCTTTGTTTTTAATAAGTTACCGTACTCGTATTGTTTTTAAAAAGGTAAAGAAAATTAAGTATTGGTTTCTCTTAATTTTCATTACTTAAACGACAAACAAAATTAAAAACAAATAAGGTCTCGTATTCATATACACACAATTTAATTGTTACCGTACTAATTTACCAAGGATTTATAATTTTAAAATTTATTGTATTTGCAGGAATGTGGACTATAAAGACAAACATTCGTTATAGCCTTTGGTCAACATTCCTACAAATACTAATAGTCTTAAAATTACAAATCCTTCGTATAAATTAGTAACAATATTGTGTGTATGAATACGGGACATTATTTGTTTTTATACCGTATTGTTTGTCGTTTAAAAAATGAAAATTAAGAAAAACCAATAGTACGAATCTTACGAGGTATAATAGTCATCCCCTTAACAAAATATGTCTCCAGGTTTATAGAGAGGTACCGGTGCTGGTAATTCTTAGTATTGTTCATAATAAGTTAGTTCTTAGTAAGTATTGTTCACATCTTACAGTATTGCTCACATTATTCAAAGGCTCTGTATAAAAACGAGGTAGGCTATATTAACTGTCTGGTGTAGATGTTAAGAAAATAAGCTGAACTACATACGTTTTTGTAGGTAACATCAAAATAATGTGCATGCACACATGATTTTTAGGAATATAACATTAAATATTTTCTGTTGTTTGTTGTAAAATGCAATGACTTCAAATTGTAAAAAAAAAAATAAAACAGCGACTATTATGTCATAATAATTGTGCGTATATGTTTTTCAATAGGCTATAAAAGCCATAATTTCATAATATCATATAGACAACATATTTTAGGCTATAACAGGTACATGTTTACGAATTATTATTCAGGTTGTAGAATACTCTGGAAAAATTATACTCCTAATAATTATAGTACTTCTACATGATATTATAACAATTTTCGACAGAATTTAAAACAAACGAAGCGAAACATGGAGTGATCGGTTACAAGAACATCAGCAGGTGGCTAAACAGTACTGAATAATGAAGGATGGTTGATGATTTTTTACGTATATTTTAAATACCATCTGCCCCATTGAACGCGGAAGACGACATTGTATTGTACAATATGCAAAATTAAGAGATAGGCTATACAGAGGGACTAAAAAACTAATAAAATAAATCATGATAGCCTATAGTTTTCTATAAACGTAGACTATTACCGGTATGTTTAACACACAATCATCTGCTAAAAACACATATATAGCCTAATAAATAATTATTGCTACCGTATAAAAAGTAAAATAATGTTTCTCAGTAACTTGTAGCTTAAAACAGTATTATTATTTTTATAAATACCGGTATTAGAATGTCTATTTTAGTCGAAGAAATTATTGCAATAATTTCTTTGCAATATTCTGTCTTATTTTGTTTTAATTTGAAAAACAAAATAATTGTCAAAGTCAAAATGAATAAATAATTTAATGTTATTTAGAATTAATCGTAAAAAAATTAATATAGATTTTCCATAAATAGCCTAATTAAGTTACTCGTATATAATAAACTTAGTCAATAAACTCTTAAGAATAAATGCAAAGTTTTTTTTTGCTTTAAAAAGTTGTTATTAATTTTGAAGACGAAGGATTATCATCATCATTAAAATTTAATCTGTGAGTTTAACTTACGATAAATAAATTAGATAAGTTATAGCCTATTAGAAATACTCCGTAGTTTATGGCCTTATAGTGTTAATATCTTTTTCAAATTTACGAAATTAAAATAAGACTCATTGTTGAACTGGAACTACTAATCTGCATAAAATTCAAGTTAGCCTAAGTTTCAACATTGATTGTAACAAAATATACGTATAGGTATAGTAAACCTGAAATCTAATTATTAAAACATTATTTTTAAAAGCAACCATCAAGATACATCAAATTTGAAATATCGTAATGCTGTTACTAATAATTATACATTTCAAACCAAAATATTTGTAAGTTATGAAGAAAGTCTAATTACCATTATGTTAGAAAATATAATTCACCCATTTTTAAATTGTGTTAAATTTTACTATTAACTTTTAAAGCAGTAAAAATTTCAAATCAAAATCTGAATGATTATAAAATTAAATCCATGATGATAGTGATTAAATAATGATTAAAAGATAATGTTTGTGATGTTATTATTAGTAAATGGTTACGTTAAATTAACAAAATATGCAATTTCCAACATTGCAGTGTTATAAAGATTTTGAAAAATTAGCAAGTCCTCTACCAACATAAAATGCATTAGGTCATGCTGTTATTTTGTTGGTATATTTTTGAAAATCTGAAAGCCTATAGGTTACCAAGGTAAGTTAGTCTGTTAGTGTAGTGTTTAACAAAATATGCAATTGCCTATAATATTGCAGTAATATGAACCTTTTTGAAAAACTATTAAGTCCTCTACTTGCATAAAATGCATTAGGTCATGCCTCAATGATATTATTTAGCCGGCATTTTTGCAAATCTTAAAGCCTAAGGTGAGTAACAAGAGTATGCAGACAATTTAGACAAATCAAATCATAATGTTTTCAAAAGCAAATCATAGGCTATCAACATGAAATTTAAAACCTCCTTTAAATGGAGACTGTGTTAATTTATATAGGCTAACAAGCAAATAGGCTTCATGTCAGTAAGTCCTAAAATGTATGTATCACTCTGCAAAAGGTTTACGGACCGCCGATTATGGATGCGTATTAATAGGATGAACCTACCTGTCGGGGGTAGGATGGAATCTTGATGAATAGTTCGATGTTAAGAATGTAATGATGAGGTATTAAGACATTTTTAGAGTAAATATTTTGATTAGGCTTATTGTTTAGAATGATCTTCATATATATTTTTCGTTCTTTTCAAAATGAGTGAAAACGCGTAACCAGTTTATAACGGGTGTGGGTGGATTGTGGCGGAGATTTTTCGCCCACTAAAATACGAATAGGCTTAAGAAAGGATTTATAAATATCGAAATTATTTAAGTAAATCATCCTTCGATTAATATAATTTGGAAAATAGGATTTATAGAGATTTGTTAAATTAGGAGATAATGCATTAGGATGACAACGATTTTTGATGTTAAAATATTGGATGATAAATTAATAAAAGTATATTTTTTGATTCTATAGACGTTTGCGTTTAATATGTCTGTACTGCATATGTATCCATAGCCTACGTCAAATCTAAATATAGTGATATATTGATCCTACAATATACTATATGTTAAAATAAAGGGGTGGTAACATTTTTACTCTGTAATTTAGAGCCTAAAAGAAGACATATATATTGCATGAGAACTGATAATGTTTTTTTAAATCCCACAGGTTGATACACCAACTCGTAAGAGTCTAACTTGTAAGATGCATTTTGCTATGAATGATTGAGGCATGACTTTGATATTAACCCATTTTCTGACAAGTAACTATAAGCAAGTAAAGTAACGTTCTATTTTAAAGTATCAATATTAAAGAAAAGTGTTATTATTAAATTGATTTGTCCATAATTATCCGTTAAGAATGCGAGATATCTAAAGGAAGACGTAGGCTACAGAAATTAGATGATAAAATGATTTTAAAATATCAAATTAAATGATGATATTTTAGTTTGTTCAAATAGAAAGTAGTGTAATTTTTGTAATCCATGAATGGGTGTGCAATGTGCATCAATTCAACAAATTTGAAAACATACAGTACAATATAATGTTGATGCTCGCGAGTCGCGACACATATCTATTTAACTTACTTTTATAAATGGGTATATTGGGTAATGGGTATGCTATGATTGTTTGTAACCCAAATAGAGATTGCTTAAAATTTGACAACCCTAATTTCTGGTACCGTACCGTATTATACACTACGTTATTTTAAGACTTAAAGGCTTTATTTAAAACTGATATGATGTTAATATCGTTTAAATGTGAAGATATGTTAAAACACAAACATTTATTTTATAAAACATGCAGGCATGGACTGTAGGCCTAATGGATCCATGTTCAAATTGAAAGTTTTTACCCTAATATTGTCGATATTACTATCTATGAATAAAAATAGACATGCTATCATGATATTAATAAAATGGATTTCCAATGAATTAACAGCATGCTTCAAAATTTGATAACCTAATTCTTGACAAACAACAACAACAACTATTATTTTTTAAAAGTAAAGTGTATCAATAATCAAATGAGTGTTCGAATAATAATTATATTCTAAAAAATAATGATTGATAACTCTATTATGATATTGGGCAACTAATTATAACATATCAGTCATGGTGCTGTTGAGAACGCAGACCTATATTTTCTCTTAGAATAGAAAAGGTAGGATAACATTAATCAAACAACATGTTATATTATTTTTAAAACCAATGGGTTGTGATAGAAAATTAATGTTTTATCATCCCCATAATATTCATCAGCAGGGGTTGATTTTATTTATAGAATAGTACGTTACATAATACTTGTCCAAATTGATTTATAGAGAATAATGTCAGAGGTGGTAAGCGTAATTGTAATAATTACATTAATCAGCATCAATAGCCTACGGTTAAAGTTAACCTTCATCATATTATATCTTCTTATTATTATTTTTTTTACCTATAGTACGATTTGTCTTGCTTTCTGCGTGCTGTGGCGGGTATTGGAAGAACAAGTCAAGGATAGATTGTGCTATTAGAGAAAAGAATCAAATAATAATGAATTTTGATAGTAATTCAAGTGTTGATTGTAAAATATTAGTTAGGCTACTTCCAAAAAAATGTAGAACTTATTAGTTATTTAGTTTATAACAAAAGTTACCATAACATAATCCCAGATTCTTACACTATAACAGAAGTCCACAACACATTGTATTTGTACCAGAAATAGATCTATTTCTGATTGTATAACTTACTCATAACATTTTTATAATACACCAAACACTTTTTATGTAATTTTATCGAATTACTTTAGACTTCATTAAAAGTATATAGGCTAACACCTGATCTCACTATTAAGGGTGATTGATTAGTGTAATCAATGATTAGATGGGAAATGATTAGATTTTTAACAGGCCCCCAATTGCCCCTAATCACCAAAAGAACCAGCCTCGCAACAGACAGTCACCAACGTTGCTCCCAGAAACACTCTGGTAAGTGTGGAAGAAAATACTCCAAGCTCCGAAGTCATAGCAGGACCAAAGGTAAGGCTAACATACTCCAAAGACAGGAAGCAATCCTGTCTACTGTATAAGTTTAAGGTTTAGAAAATGCCCTTTTCTAAAATTTGGGGTAGCCTACGTTTGGTAAAAAAAAACCTATCTAGGCTTACTCACTTGTGGTGGCATGTGAATCAACTTTAATTTCAGCTAATCATAGATTACACTAATCACTGGATGAATGGTGGGATCGGGTGTATAAAGTCAGTGTAAACTTGAATTGCTTTTATTTAGGCTTCATTCTCTAAATATGTCATAATCATTATTATTCTTCAAAATATTGAAATCTTCTTACAGATTGTAACATAAATGTTTTGTGAGTCATAAAGAATTTCCGTACTTTGTAATATTACACCCTTATAGGAAGAACATAATTATCTTCCAAACCTAATTTCATATTAATTACTTAAGCTCATTTAACTTAATGTAGTACCTAATAAGTTAAAGAGAATTTATACGTTTGAACAATATCTTCTCAAAATTGAAAAGTATCAAATTATCGAAATATCCCGTATTGTTTTCTTAAAGATCACTGATGTAGGCTATAACATTCTCTGAGATTTAAAAGGTAAATACGTCAGACTCATCTTTCTAAATATATAAGAATAATATTCTTTGTACCGCTCAAAGTGTAAAAGCATGTCCGATGATTCACAAATCTGTAGACACGAATTGTTTACTATATTTTCGAGACAAAATGCATACAAAAAACGTTACTCAGTGACAATATGTGTGTTATTTTAAAATCCCCAAAGCCCGCATTATAATCTGATCAATATTACTTTTGTTTTGAAAAAACCACAAGCCTAATATAGACTAAACGTGCCAGATCTATATATGGAAAAGCCTATTTTTGTACTCTATATACATTCTCGTATGGTATGTACTATACACATGCTGTTATATGAAAAACTTCTAAGATTAATAAGCACGAACATTTGAAACATAAATCTCAAAAATACAGGGTAAAGCAAGAGATTTG
>JAQGBM010000386.1:0-14273 GCA_034698405.1 Symphylella vulgaris | reverse complement strand
TTGGGCCACTCTGTACCTAGTTAGTTACTTACAAAAAATTTTCATTTCAGGCTTTAGGAAGTTAATCAGATTTTAAAAAGAAAAATGGCTGAATCTTCAGTATCGGCGATGGGCGACGCCGGGGATCCCATCAACGTGGACAACACGCCAGAGCAACCCGATCAAGCCATAGTTTCTCATTCCGAAAGCCTGGTGGGTTCGGCGGATAACGCGAATAACAACGCGAGCAGTTCGGCTAGTACCACCCAGGCGGAAGCCCAGACGGGCACCACCGAAGCGACGGAAATGATGGAGACAGACGTCCCCCAGGCTGCCAGCTCAAACTCCAGTGAGCCTCAGGCCGAAACGTCGACGGATAACAAGGCTGATAACGGAACATCATCGAGCGGCGTGGAATTGAACCTGAAACAGTGGAGCGACATCAGGTGCATCTTCTGCACGCGCGAACTGAAAAATGCGGAACCAAAGTTACTCACGTGTCTCCACAGTTGCTGTGGAACGTGCATAGACACCAATTCTGGTAAGATATTCCCCCAGGTCTTTGACTTGTTTTTTTATACAGGGTGAGTCAGTGGCCGAGTGGCGAAGTGGTTAGTGTGCCCGCTTCGGATGCCAAGGAAACCGGATTCGAACCCCGGCTGGGGTGAGAAATTTTTCCGAGTCTTATGCCATTGCCCCTGGTATGTACAGCGAAAAGAGTGTCATACGTGTGAATTTGTTTGCACGTTAAAGACCCCAGCCTTGAGCTGGCAAAGTTGTCCCTCTCTGGACGTCAGGCCTTGCAAGCCTGTCCTGATTAACGAAAAAGGTTCAAATTTATCCCGGCTGCTAGGGCTGGTAAAAATTTCCGGCTGAGTGAAATTCTTGAAGTGGATGCTCCTTCGAATGAGAGTTTAAACCGAGGAGGTTTTGATTAGATCCCCATTTCACATTAAAGAACCCTCATACAGGTCTGTATAAATCCTGTCCATGCAAGGCAAAAAAAAATTAAAATCTCAACCCGGTCGTCAGGTTATGATATTTTTCGTCGTATTAATCGCCCTCCTTTTTATTTTAGCTCAGAATATTACTTGTCCATCATGTCAGCAAGATTCGAGCAGTGCCGACATAATGGACAATCAGTTCCTCAAAGAATTGGTTGGTTCTACGGAGTTGAAGCAGCGAGACGAGAGCGAAATCAATTGCACAAATTGCGAGGAGACCGTCTCGGTCGCAACATCTTTCTGCGTCAACTGTAGCGACTGGCTCTGCGACGCATGCGTACAGGTAAATATAAAAAAAAAACATTTCCAACTATATAAGTATCAGGAATATACTCGTATATAATCCGTTTACTTACTCATTAGTTAGTTTAATAGCTAAGATTTTTGCATTTAAAAATAGATATAAGTAAAAAATAAAATACCGGTAAATACAATTGGCTTTTTACGGTAATTGTACTTTCCTTTAAACTTTATTGTCAATCTACCAGCCCCTAGTGCAGCTGATTGCTGCCATAATACTCAACTGGCGGACTCCGGATTCAGACCGCGAAGCCATTTTAACCAGACCCCAAGCCCAGGAAAAAGAAAATTGAAAGAAAAATTTTGAAACACTATAATTTATAAATATCCTTATTTTACATAATTTATAAATTTGCCTTGTAAACGAAATTTGCCTGGTAACCTAAAAAAAAAAATTTGCCTCCGGCGGTACACTGCCTCCAGACCTTCTGCACGAGGCTTTATATTTTCTTTTGGAACTTGCCAATTTTTCCCAGGGCGTCCCCTACATTTCAAAACTCCCCCTTGTACATTTTATCCGGACCCCTGAGTTTTCATGAGTTCCTTCAAAGGCCAAACTGACCTCCAGAAAAACTAGTTGAGTAGGGCTGCCCTAGTGGTTCATTTGTTAGTTCTTACTTCTTCTCAATCCGGAAAAAATCAGCGGTTCAAATCCCGGCTGGAGCTGTGTGAAATATGTAAAATTCTTAAAGCCTTGCCTCTGAACTCGGAAGGGCCGCGGTTCAAACCCCAGCTGAGGCTGGTATGAATTTCTGGGTGAGTGAAATTCACACATATAGCTTGTAACAAAATTTTTCTATATTGGTGCTGTGGGAAATCATGACATACTGACGTGCAATTGAATTTAACCCACTTCATTAATAATTTGAATTTTCGCATCAAAATTTTTCAAATCTGTGGGGAATTTCAAAAATTTTAGGCCCTATAACGGAATTCTAAAGAATTTACTTCGTTATAACCGTAATTTCGTTAAATAGCCGTTTCGTTATAACCGAAATAAAATAACCTACGTATGGACTTGAATACAAATCCAACCATTTCTTCAACTTTATTTCGCTATATAACCATTGAATTAGAGGTGAGAAGGAAGTGAAAGTCAGCGTGACCATGCTCTTTTTTCTCTCCATCTTCTATGCATTTCTATTGTGAGGAGGGAATATGGCGCCAGCAAGCGCGCGCTCTCTTCTCCAACAGCACGCATTTTCAATCATCTTTGGGAATATGGCGGCCACATGAACAGGTGCATGGTCACGTTCTCTCCCATACTACGGCTGTGAGACCTTCACTTCCTTCTCCCCTCTAATTCAATGATATAACCGATTTCGTTCTAACCGGTTTCGACTGTATTATTATTATTATTATTAGGCCCATCAGAAAGTGAAGGCTACTCGAGACCACACCATCAAGTCTAAAGAGGATATGAGCGAGGGCAACTGCGCCACGGTGGCTCTGAGCACAAAGATGGCATTCTGTCCCACCCACCACCAGGAGGAGCTCAAAGTGTACTGCGAGACCTGTGACACCCTGACGTGTAGGGACTGTCAGCTCACCGATCACAGAGAGCACAAGTATAATTTCATAGCGGAGGCTTCTACCCAGTACAAGCAGAAGATGCAAGCTTTCGTGGAGAGTCTGAAAAAGACGCGCAGGATGTTACAGGAAGCCAAAAATCACGTTAATTCCAGGCTGAACGAAGTGAATGATTGCGAACAGAAGGTGACGGCCGAAATCAAGGAAACCATGATAAAGTAAGCTTTCTTTCTTTCTTTCTTAATTAGATTATTTTATCGTCTTCTACCTTAGACTTAAGGCCAAATTCATATGTCCGTTTAGACTTTAGACCGACTTTTTTTAAGTCTACGGACAGTGCTTTAGTGGTAACTTAGGCAGGAATTCATATACGTCCGTTTAGACATCTCTAAAGTTAGTCATAGACAAGTCTACGGGCAATGCTTTAGGACCAGTTGTACCAACCTTTAAACCTGGTTTAAGGTAATAACTATCGTACACTTTACTATCGTAAAAAAAACCAGGTTTAAAGGTTGGTGCAACTGGCCCTTAGTATGGTAACTTAGACTAGTGAGGTCTAACCAGACATCATATAAATTCGGCCCTTAGATTTTGATGGTCTATGAAAGCTTCTACTATCTAGATTCTAGAAATAACAAATTTAGCAGGGTTTCAGAACCGGAATCCAAAACCGGTAGAACCTTTAAAATCGAAATTTTTAGGAACCCAAATGTTTTGAACCGGAACCGAATAAATTATGAAAAGGTTCCGTGCTAACTAGTTATTTTAGTCAACTGTATATAGAAAATTTAATTACTTTCGAAAGGGACTGTAACAACCTATGGTAATGTAAAATTTAGGGGTAAACTTTACTCGTATAAGGTATCTTGAGTATTTTTACCGGGAAAAGGGGGGAAATGTAATATTAAGTAGGATTTCACTGATCATTAGCTGACGGTTCGGTTGTTTATGGTAGCTAGGATAACAATTACTGTACTGTTTAAATTAAGTTTTAATGCATCCAAATTCGGTTATTCAGCTGAAGACAAAATTATCCCAGTTCATGACAGGTTAACTTGAACTAAAAAATAACAGTTCAATCTTGGAACAGGAATAAGATGGAATTGAAACTTCCATAGACCCCTGTGTTGTTCATGTCTGGCGAGTTAGTGGCGTCTCGACAAAACTCTAAATTTTTCAACATTGTCTCGGAATAATTTAAACTACAAAATAAGTAAATAATATTTTATCAAATGGTTTATATTTTTAGCATCTTAGATGTTTAATGCATCCATCCACATAAATTTCATTCTAATATTTTAAATTACAACGAATTGAAAATACCTGATATTTTACTATTTCCTGCTGCTCTCTCATTAACGGAGAGAAAAATCCGTACACTGCTGCAGCATTCAGTACGTGGCTCAGACCAGTAGCTCAGACATATAGGGCGGGAAAAAACACTTGTTTCTATTCTATCTTAATCCTCTTCCAAGTTTTACTTAGCCTATACATTCCTACAGTAATATAGTTACTACTGCGTAATATCGTACTTTATACTGCAAACTAGTCAGTATAAAGTAGTATATAGAGTGTATAATGACTTTTGGGATGGCAGGGGGCATAAACCCGTCATATATGCGGAAATGTTTACATTTTTAATGTTTATATTTTGGGGTTATGGAAGACTGCACCAAAGGCTGAATCAGATCTCACTGAGCTTTTAAGTGCCCACGTGAATTAATATAGCAAAATTTCGTGCATTTTAGAACATTTTAAACTACTATAGGTATGATGTACCCCCCTTAAAATAGCTAATGACTGTATTCTTAGGCCTTAAGCCTTTCGTTAAGTTGCAGCCTATAAGGACAGTTTATTTTGCTGTCCTAGTTTGTAAGTTACACTCTTTCTATTATATATTATACAATGTTTATTCTGCTTATTATATAAACAGTCTGTGTTTCTGAAAGGGAAATTACTTATTAAAACAAAGGCGTGACAACATGTGCCATTGTCTTTTCTCTATGTTATACATGTTGTTGTGATACGGTATTATGTCAGAATATAAAAATGACAAAATGTCGCAGCACTAAGTTATTCCCTGCTGCTGCCGCTGTTTCAAAAGCGCAGCAGCTTTGACGTAAAATAAACATCGCCATAAGGTGCCTACATTTTACAGAATAAGAAAAAAATCCTACATCAAAAACATTGTATAACTTAGCTATAGAACTTTCTCAAATTTCTATTATGTATAGATATCTGATGGAACTGTGCTTAACATGGGGCTCTGAGCAGCTTGCCCAGTTCCGGATTTAAGCATGGGCGACAATGGGCAAGCTGCCCAGAGCCCCCTACCGCAGAAAGGCCCCACCCAAACTGAATATAATAATCTGTGCGAAATGTCTAAAGTGCCTGAAAAATTCACCCCTTCCACAATAGTATTTTACATTAAAAGTTAAAACTGCGACTGCTTGGGGCCCCCATACAATTTTTGGCCAGGGTCCCATATTTGTAAATCCGGCCCTGATAATTCAACACACCTTATATACGAGTAACAACAGTCAACAAACTTCGATGGTATAAGCCATGTTTGATGCCTTGATCCTTATTTTAATTGCTATACGGGGTATGGTGGGGTTTTAACTTGTTATGGAGCTATTGTTGATAGTTGGAGGCTTATATTAGCACAATTCCGATAAGTTAGATACAGCGATAGCCATGGGCGCACCCAGGAAGGGACTTTGTGGGCTGAAGCTCCCCCCCCCCCCCGAAAGTAATAAAGTTATAGAATTTTTAAAGAAATGGTTTGAATGTCGAACCAAAATTTATATAAGTTAATGTAAGTTATATGGCCTTATAAACTTAGGGTTCTTACGTAAAATAAGTTAAAATGCTTGAAATTTGACCGAACAGGCTTTAAAAAATTTCGCCTCCGGGTGGCTTTGGTCACCAGATCCCCTCCAAACGGCGATATTTTGGTGGTATTTAAATATTGTGGCCAATCAAGCTCCTCCCAGTATCAAATCCTGCACGCCTGGCAATTATAGCTATGTAAAAAAATGTCCACAAATTTCAAAAAACAAAAATTTCCAAAAAGTTTCCATGTTGTCACATTTTCAAATCCTCCTGTTTTGCAAGTTTGAATGAACATCATGACCTGTTACTTAAAATGTCACTGCATCTAATTACAGCTACAGAAGGTACATATTATACGCTCAGTATACTCCACCAACAGCACTCATATTTTTATATAATTCATGTTTAATATATAAGGTGAATGAGGTTAATGTTTAATTTCGTAGCGTGTAATTAGTTTGAAGTAGACCTATGATCATACCACGCCCTCAAAAGATTTATTTATATCCAAGTTTCCCAAAAAGCTTTGCTGCATGACCTTGCTCTTGATAAACTTTAATTTATTGCCGGCGCAGGAAATACTATTATTATTTAATAATAAAGCTAAATTAAACTTTATGATATTGAGCTATTTTATGTGTTCTTATAAAAAATTGGGGCATGTAGTTTATGGAAAGCGGAAATTACCAACTAACTTGGAATCAAATCATTCTTTCAAGATAATATAGAAAGTAAAAGTTATATACGGTAATTATAGCTGTATAAACAGTCTGTCAGTGAAACCATCGCAAAATATATATAAAAAAAAATAAATGCAAGCTTGCGGATATTCAGATGCCCCAACAGAAGTTTTTAAGGTGGGAATCAGGGACACACCGCACCAGGATTTGATTCTGGTGAGTGGGGAAGGGCTTGACTACATTTTCCTATATATCCCAAATCTCGCCGTATGTAGGGATTCTGGGGGATCGCAGCCACTCAGCCACCGGAGGTAAAAATTTTTTAAAAATTCTGCTTACAAATTTTGGTTAAAACGTCTATTACTTTGTTGGGGGCGGGGGCTTCAGTCCCAAAAGCCCCTGTGAGAATAAAGGTTATAGAGTAAGAACAACAACAATAATAAACAAAAACATAAACAAAATATTTGTTATTATTTATTATTATATCCATTATTCATCTGCTAGTATAAGTTAATAATAAATAATAAATGTTTATTATTATCATTTGTTTATATGATAATAAACAAATAAATAAACGATATAATAATAAATAATAACAAATATTTTGTTTGTTATAATAATAAATAATAGCAAATATTTTGTTTATTATAATAATAAATAAACAAAATTATAATAAAAAAAATGAGATAATTGGGACATTGGACCCTTCGATTCACAATTCTGCTGTAAAGATTTATTTATTGCTAAGTAAATAACATCCATGTTAAAATCAACGCAGAACAATCTGAATACATTTTAAAATTATTGTGAACTGTACCTTACTAGAGATTCTAATAATATCGGCTTACAGCATATAATGATGATGAGGCTTTAGGTTATATACTTGATGATAATTAAGTTTGTTACCATGTTTCTCTTGTGATATCTTAATACAGCAGTATTATTATTTTATATTCATCTATTCAATATGGTTTCCATAAGCAAGATATAAAGTTCTTGCATATGATGCAGCATGCAGTAGTTCATTTATAAACAAGCTCAAGGCAACAGGGTATTATTTTATTACTTGAATAAGCTATAATTTAATTTGTCTAAACATACACTCTGCCGCGAGAGATGTGTTATTACAATAGGCATAAAATTTGAAACGAGCTATAGAGCTTATATTTCCAAGTTTTATCATACTCCAGTGATGCATATTCTGTATAATATACAACGTTACTACTTATGTACTTTATCACATTATTCATATCACCATTTTATTTTCTTCTTTTGCTGCAAATTAAGCTATACCGTATACTTTGTATAAATCACAGTTCTTTGCATAATTATTTTTTTTTTATATAATTTTACCGTATGATATTAAAATTTCGGAGTACCTGTAATAAGAATTGGCCTACTGTATTATGATGTCAGAAAACCCAATATGATAAGTAGTTAAGTACAAGTTCTAACTTTAAACTTTGTAATGTCCGATTATATGCTAGGAAAAAACATTATAAACAGTCCGAAATAGTCCGAAAATATAACTTAGTTATTATTATTGAACATGGAGGGAGGGCAGACCGGTCTACTTGTACACAAAGCATTAAACTTCATGCACTGTATATCCGAAACTTCAGAGGTTAGGGGCTTCAGATTTGGATATCTGCTCCCTATAATAAGGGAACCAGTTTAGAAGTAACTTAGTTGAAAATCTATACCAAATTCGAGATTCTTGGTTTCTTTTTCCAACTTTTTTTTTCGAGCCACAATAGCTGAACCTAACCTAACTTAACCTAACCTAACTACCGGCATCTGTTTTTGAATAGTCGTAACCTAACCTAACCTAACTGTTCTTTTATGGCACCGATATAGCTTTAAACTTAATGCACCGTATCACCGAAACTTCAGGGGTTAGGGACTTTGGATTTTGGACATCTGATCCCTAAAAGGACCAGTTTCAAAGACAGTTGAAAATGGACCAAATCCGAAATTATTCCAATTTTCAATTTTTTTTGGGTCACCGTGGAACATAACCTATAACTATATGTTTTTGAAACCTTTAGCCTATAACAGACTATTTTTTTACGGCACGGGTCCGCAAATGGCGGCCCGCGGGCCAAGTTCGGCCCGCTGAGCCTCAAAATTTGGCCCGCCTTGGCCAAAAAAAAATCACAATTGACTATTTTTAAGCCATTTTCTCTCTTTTTCATATCTTTTTTTTCTTCATATCATGGCCCGCGAAATTCTAAAAGAAGGGCCAAATTTGGCCCGCGCCGAAAAATAAGTGCGGACCCGTGTTTTATGGCTTCAAATATACCTTATTTTTAGGGAAACAAAAATCTTTGAATATAATTTTGACATGTCATCACCTACAACTGTATTTACGTAAAATTTATGGAGTGGATTTTGATGTTATTTTCGTTCACGCGAGGCGTAACTTGAAATCCCTTTGAAATGGTCACTTTATTACGCGAGGCATTTTAAAATAGACCAGCAACATTAGTTTTGGTGCTAATGCGTCCCCTATTATATTCGCACCGACTCTGTATGAATTTCATTCTTCTCTTTTACGGCTCCCCAGGCATTTTAAACCGTTATTCTACTACTGCTGAATCATTGGAATGTACGAGAGAGAAAGGGCTCTCTATAATCTATAAAAAAACATCCTTTTGAGAATTGAGAAAATGGCTCTCTGGCCCCCACAAGCAAAAGTAGGTTTTGTTTATAGCCCATTCCGGGGGTATCAAGGAAGAATGATGACATGGCTCTATCATATTATTATTTTAATGAATTCATGAAACACTTACATTAATATACGGCCTTTTATGTTAGTTTATTCCCGCAAAGACAAGTGGAAAAGATATGGGCAAGGAAACTATATACGAATAGGGGGGATATCTCTACAAACTATCTTGTTCTTTATAGACCTTATATCTGATGGTTTATTTTGGTGATGCGAGAACAGAGAAAGTTTATCTGTTTCATTCGATACCAAGATCGACATCCTAGGACTTGTGGTTTATGAAAAAAGTACTCCGAAAACAATATACCCCGTAAACAAGCAAACTCCATTTTCGTTCTTTATAGAGGGAGTTTGTTTACCTTGTTTTAGGATCCCTTTTTTCATAAACCACAAGTTCTAGGAAGTCAATCTTGGTGTCAAATGATGCAGATAAACGTCTACAGTCATAATTAGTATATTTTCGTTTTAAAATATTTTGAATAATTTTCGAAAAATCTTATTCGGCTGATTTAGAAGTTATTGCTTTGTTCATAAACAAAGACCACCTCAAGGATTTATCAGCGCTGGATAAAGTAAAGTGTTCGTGTCTCTAGCATGCAGCTCACTTCTCCGAAAAAATAGGGTGAACTGTCCTATTATTATCACCCATCCCCCAGTTATTGCAACCAATGGGGTTCTTGTATTTTGTTGGTTTTGATGAAAGCGGCGCCAATTACTAGGGGGTGCCAACAACTGGGTTTTTAACAACTTTTTTGTTTGTTTACTATAGCCTAAATCTTAAATATTGCAGAAAAACCAATTTGAAACCGATTTTCAGAAAGCTTAATATCTGCTCTAAAACCTGGTGATAATACTTTTTTTAAGCTGCAACATATTGCATGGGTCCTTAAAGTCCTTAAAGTGTCAATAATAATTGGGTGGTTTACCCTATTTCCTCGAGATGAATCGGAATTTCAGTACTGAGTTCAGGTATTCGAAAGATGAAGTATTGTACGCAGCAAGTATAATGTTGTAGACCGATAAAGCAATGCTGTTCAATTCAGAATTTTCTGCATACCATAAACATAACATAGGCTATATAATATACCAATAATCAATTTTACGGGCATCATAGATCATACTAGGTACATGCATTTCACCCATTTCCATCAAGTATCATGGTGGTGGTATTCATATTTTCGCTGATAACAATTTGAACCAAATAACATTATACGATGCATGTGCTTCGAATTCGATGAATGCATTACATACAGTAGTTCCAAACGTATAGATATATTCCAAGTTTTAAGCACTTGGGAGCAAACTCATCGCATTGCCCAACAACGTAAATTTATGATGGATATTATTATACAACTATATCAGCAAATATATACATGAAATGATGTGTATTATATATAGCCACAAACACAGCTGGATATATTTATTCCATGCTTTTGATGCGGATTGATACATCAGAAAATTTTGAGGAAAAATGATACGCGGTCTATTACAGTTTTGATGATCTATGTTTTTATATAGCACATACATTGCTGGGTAAATAGTGCGGATAATGGATGTAGTTTAGGATAAAAATGAAGCAAAAGATAATGGTACAGATCGTTTGCAAGAGATCATAAACATGTAATCGTCGAGAATATAAGAGATGTACCCTATTATTACGTTTGCTCTATTTTTATATGGTATACAAAACAACAAAATCTAGTAACCTTTTCTCGTGTTTATTTTTGTTTATTATCAGATATCAGTGTTTTCTTTTCAATAAACAATCTTTTTCTATGGTTAGAAGGAGAGTAAAAGGTTTTTTTCCCCCTTTTTTATCTGATGTTTATTGAGTCCCATTAGCATTGTGTGATACGGTAAATAAGTATTGTTGTTTTTCGCATGTTAAATACAATAGGCAATGTTTACGAAAACAATGAAGTGCACAAATACAGTTTGTATAGACAGTGTATAAATAGGTTTATAAACAATGAAATACACATAGCCCAGGAAAGGTTTGCTTTGTTAAACAATAATAGGCTAATTACATTGCTTAACTTGTATACAGTTGGCTTATTCATTACAAAATTATAGGAATTAAAAGCATTATGTTGGTTTATTAGGGCGGTCGAACCGAAAAAGGTATCCGGCTCGAAGGACCAAAATGATGGGGATGGGGGGAAGAACCGAAATGAGCCCCGTTTTTAAAGACCCCAAAAAATGTTGGGGCGGGGAAAAATCATACAATTTCTACCCCAAACACAAAATTAAATATTTAAATGCAATGTTCAATAGATAAGAATGTTTTACGTTTTTTTTTTTTGGTATAGAGACCTTCATTTGAATGCCGATTTTTTCAATTATTATTCCATACAATAAATGGTTTGAGAGCTAGGTTGGTAGAAGTATACAGCACACTTATATGACTTTAAATTAAAACAGGCACTAATCTTGATGACTCCTACTTTACATTTAAATGCGTGGGGCGAATATTTTTATTCGTTCTTCCCCCCAATTGAATGGAATAAGAGGAGATGAATTTTTATGCATTTATCCTAGTTCTTTTTTCATTTAAAAATACGCATAATGTTCGCACTCCACGCATGTATAATTCCCCCTTTATACTGATATATGCAGCGGCTTATTACATAGAAAGCACCAGCTCTCCTCTGCACCTCTTAGGCCCTGCGATGTTTACGTATGCTAATTAAACGGGATATCATATAGGCTATAGGAAGGAACTCATAATACTTTATATGCTGGATAATATTAAACACAGCTCAGCTTCTATAAAGGGGAAGGAAAATTATTGATTTCGTGCTTGCTGGAAAATTGTATTAAGGTTAATTTTTCTCCTGCTTTGCTGTAATTTCTACATGCAGTTTTACGCGTGTCACGTAAGATTAATAAATATTCTGAAACTGCGAGGGCTCTTGTAATATATACAGGCAAATTATAATCTATGTACTTTTCCCCCTTCTTTGTTTCTTTATGTACTACTTCCCGTCTACAAGGGAAAACATATTGGATAAATGAAACTTAAAACATGTATCCAGGCTCGTGTAGTTCTTGTAATTTTGCGTGTTTTTTTATGAAAATTAAAACTGTATTACACCTACAGTATACTAGTAGTCTCCTAAAAAATGTTTGTTAAAACTAATAAATTAGTTTGTTAAAACTAATAAATTAGTTGTTCTGCTGGGATGGAAGATTGAAAAATGGCTGACGATATAGGGGAAAAGGAGAATGTACGAAACGGAGATATAGTTTAAAGCAGAAAGCTGCAAAGCAAATCAACTCATATGGATTTTTATGATGATTTTAACTTAGTTACGACAGCATAACCAAGGACATTAATTAGAAGGACACGGAACAGATGTTCAAACCGTGGCGCGCATGCGCGAGTGTGATAATGACGCAACTGAAGTACATGTGCTAAAATGCAAGAAAGTCGAACGCGAAAAGCGAACGAGCTGTGTTACACAGAAATAAAGCATAAAGAATATTGCGTTGCTTGTCCGTTCTAATCCACGTCCTTGGCATAACCCTAAAGTCCTATAGGACTTTAGGGTTATGCCAAGGACGTGGATAGTTTATAAACTATCTTCGGTTTTTAGGAATAATCCAAAAAATGCAAGATAAAAACCGCACACGAGTGTATAGGAATGTGGGCCTAATGGGTAGGTGGAGGGGGCTGCAAACGTGCAATTGCATTTTTAGGTTTTAATAGGTTTTGGGCAAATATTGGCAACGACCTAACCAAATACGGTGTAGTTATTCGGTATTTTATAATTCAATACGGAATGTATAGGAGTAAACGTATTCATCATTAAAATTAATGTTTTGAATACTTTATTTTGTTTCAGGCCAAGAAAGAAAGGATTCCACCACCAAGTTGCCTTCGCTCAGATTCATAGAAGAACCGCCTTATAACGTAGAATTTTCAAACACAACGGGCACCAAACTTACTTGCAGGGCTCAAGGTTCACCGAGCCCAAAGATAAGCTGGATTACTGCCACGGATAAGAAACAGGTGACTGAAGTGAACAAAGTGAGAATTGTGCTGAGTAACGGTTCGCTCGTGTTTCACCCTTTTAGGGCGGAGGACTATACGCAAGAAATCCACGCATCAGTGTACAGGTGCGTGGCGAGCAATTCCCATGGATCCATCGTCAGCAGGGAAGTCAAAGTCAGAGCAGGTTAGTTTTCATCCTTATATATTTTTGTACAGGGTGTGACAAATCGAGTTTCCCCATTGTATTAAACGATTTGCGGACTATAATTGTCCCCAACAACTCCTCCCCGGGACCCCGGTCAATATACTTTCCCTACAACTCATAACCGAACACTTGGTAGTGGTAGGCGATTATCAGAAAAAATTAATCGATTAGACTAATCGATTCTCAGTAAAATTTAGTGACAAATCGATGTCTAATCGATTAATTTTTTTTGATCGATTAATTTTTTTTTGATCGATTATTTAATAATCGATTAGTTGAAAAACCCATTTTTCTTGCAAAATCGCTGCAAAATTTGCCAAAAAACGTAAAAATTAGCCTCAATTTTGCTAAATTTGTCCAAATTTTCGTTCTGTACTAATATCGATTATGGTCAAAAATTTCAAAATAATCGATTAATCGCCCACCACTAACACTTCGTCCCCCTCATCGGAGTCCAGACAATCCCTCCCCAACATTTTCCTAAGATTTGTTTTGGGTACAATTTATTGGGGGAATTTGTGGGTATACAATTTTGGGTACGAGTGGATGGTCCGTAAATCACTGTACCATTTACGGGGTATTAAGATATTACTTTTATGTAAATTTGTGTATTTTAATTTTATGGATTATAGTTACGGTAACTTTACTACGAATATTGGATGGCATTGTGTATGCTGTATTGTTCTTAATGTTACTCGTACTTGTAACATTAAGAATTAATTAAAATTAAGAACATGTAAGAAGCATTAATATGTAGAATAATGTTCATAATCTACAATGTTGCATAGTAATTGGTTTTAATCACGTTAATACCCATTTTACCAGTCCTGTATAGGTGGACTTTTTTTGTTTATGTTCTTATAGACCACTGTAGTTTCCTTTCTAACCAGCTAATAACCATAATAGACTAAATTGGATAACGGATACATCTTACAGTATTGCCTAGGTGGCCAAGAATTTTTTGGGAAGAGCCAAATGTCCAATTTACAACTCGATAAAAGAGCCACATAAAAAAAAA
>JAQGBM010000385.1:0-14276 GCA_034698405.1 Symphylella vulgaris | reverse complement strand
CATGCTGCATATTATATTTAGCCAACTTTAATATACAAGGGATATGATGGAATTTTTAACGCATTAAAAAATTTAAAGAAAAAAGAACATTATAAAAAAGTACAAAATGTGAAGTTCATTTTGTACATTGTATATTATCAACCTATCAAATTATTTTTGTAAATTAGTCCTACACTATAAAAAAAATTACGGTAAAGAAACTTTTTTTTTAAACAATTTACCCAAATGCACAATAGGCCTATAATTACAGTTCCTTGCTACCCTCCTCTACAATTTGCATATCTATTTTATTATACCTAGTATTTCTACATTATATGGTAACTAAAAAAGGTATGAATCACATTTTTTACATACTATCTGTCTTTAACTTTTATAAGTTTAATGAATAAGCCTATTATCCTCGATGTAGCCCATTATTATAACCAATGACAATATTTATGCGTTTCTAAATTTCTTCAACTGCAGTTTTAGGTAAATCTGGTTGTAAATTATGATTCGAAACGGTCTTTTTGATCCCTCGAATCGAATGGTTCCAGCACAATTTTGGTACGAAACAAAAATGGATTATAAAACTGAATAGTTTTTTTTTCTCTACCTCTTTAGCGTCGTTATGGAAACGTCTCATCCTTGCACATCACGTACTTTGAAGCTCATAATGTATCGCCCATTTCCTGCAATTTTTTCCTCTTGGTTCATTTACACCCCGAAAAAAAGCTTACCTTCATAAATGTAGTCATTTATTATTTTCGGATGCAAATATTACCTTTATATTATGGAGAACATTAAGCTTCAGCAAATGAACAACGAAAATCCTGGGTGGAACAGCATCCAAAAATAATGGCTGTTGAAGACGTGAACGAGAACAAAACTTGAGTCAATCTACCGTCAATAAAATCCCCTCAAAAAACTTATTTATAAAAAAGAAACTACATTATTTTAACTTTGAAAATACAATTTCTGGATGGATTTAAAATGTATAGGCCCTACCTATCATTGATTACAAAGTGTACGATTAATTGTGGATGTTTCAAACAAGTTATCTACTCGACTAATTGAAAAAGAAGTACTTTCCTCCTTGAAAAATTATGTTCATGGAATCTCCATCACTTCGCATTAAACCATTACAAGGTTATAATCAAACATTTATTTTATTCTCCGAAAGAAAGAAAGAATTTTTTAAACCGGTAATAAGAGATTGTTGAAAATTGGTTTTACTGCTTCTGGAAAAAAAGAAAATGCCATTAAATCAAGCTAAAATCTACTATCTATAAGAAGAAGTCGCTACAAATAATTCCTAGTTTTTTCCCCTTAAATCCTAATCTGGAAAGCAATGTCCGGTACATGTGCAAGTGACAGTAGCCATATTTTATAGATTTAAAACAGCTCAAGAGTAAGACCTTTTGTCTTCCAATCAATTTCATCGCAAGAGACAAACTCTTAACATCGATACTTTGGGTCAAGACTGAACTTATTAACCTTATACGAGCAGCTGCAACATGTAACGAAGAATCACTGCACCGGGAAAGCCCCTTATATTCTTTCGGGATCATTTGGTGACCAGAAAATACAAGGGTGTGCTGCAGATATAAGCCGCGTACACATGATACTCTATGTAATACAAGACGACCTCTACGGGGGATTCCAGTCTCTTCTCTTCTTTTTGACTAGTCACGCCTTCCCTTTTGGAGGTTAAAATGCAAAGTTGCTGAATCATGATATTACTCCAGTGCATAAAGTACAGGTATATAACAAGTGCAACAAATCAACACTAGCTGTTTTGGCTGGCGTGGTTCAAGCTATTAACATTCCTTTGATCTAGTGCTGTGTTGTGTGGCAGTAACAAGGCTTCGGTTGTTGGGTTGAGCATGCTATTAGTTCAATCTGCTTATTATAGTGGTCTCTTTAATATACTCTATCTTAGTCTCTTAGACTATAACTATAATATGATATCGAGTAGGCCTAACATTGGTTGATACTTGGAATAATGTAATTTTGCAATTTAAGCTTTCTGATAAACAAGGATGGTTCAAGAGGTCACACAATGGTCCTACTCCTACAACGATAGGATCAGTAGTTAGGACAAGAGAGATATCGAGTAGGCCTAACATTAACTGTGCCTTTCCTTTGAATGAGGTCATATTGTAATATACGGTAATCTTTGTTATAAACAAGGATGGTACAAGGGGTCACACAATGGTCCTTATAACGATTGGAGCAGTATATATAGTTATGGTAAGAAACGAATTAAGTACAAGTGAAAAATGAGCAGGGTACTGCAGGATACTCTTACTACAACAAGACATTAAGACTGACACCCCCGTTATAACGCATGGGATTAAAAACTTCTTCCATTCCCGAACATTCCCCTGATCCAAACAAATTGCTCCAAGAAAATCTTATTTCTTTTCCCCTTCTCCTCCTCCTACTCGCCATATTTATATTATACAGAGCAACACGTAATTCCTCATCCGTTATCGTGTAACAAAACCCCGATCCATGAAAAATACATCAGCTTATGTCCGCGCTTTGCACGCGAAAAAACACGAAGCACGCGAAAGAAAAAAGCATTCCTTTTTTCTATACTATAACTTTATACCATTAGATAACAATCTAATGGCCCCCTCTTCTTCATACAGTATAGAAGATGTGGGTATTATATCTCCAAGTTTCCAATAATACCGTAAATTTTATAGTATTTTATTAGAAAGAAATAAGAACGATAAGCTATAAGCTCTTCTAGTTTATGTAGTTTATTTCTAATATGTATCTTAGGTCTATAAGTATGACATAGACCTAATAAAAGTTTAGTGAATTATCAATCATATTTGTTTACCCTCTCTATATGAATAATATTGGAAAAAAAGCCAATAACGACAAGGAAATGGGATATTTTATAATTATAAATTATGGCATGATGCCTATTTGTTTTACAGTTTTTCACTAACTTGTTATTGAAATGTTGTTTTGCTCATTTTCTGGTGAAAATTAGAATCTGATTATCGGTATGTTTAAATATACAGATTTTAACACTTTAATGTTAAACATTAACACGTTTTATCTTAGGAAATCTGTTGTATATCTTGGAATTTAAATTAGGATACAGCCTACAGCACACAGTATATACTAGGTATATATAATCCAGTTATCCACATGCAGAAGGCAGCTACAGCAAACATCACACACTCGTAAAAAGTGCAATCTGTAGCAATAAATAAGTTAATTTCTCTGGATAAACCTAACTTGACAAGAAACACGTTTTTCACCTTATCTATAGATGTTTATAACTTGCACCTCGTATATACCGTACCTGTAGGTGTTACAGTCAGAGGCAATGTCTTTGTTGCTTCGTGAATGAAAGGGAAATAAGTATGATAAAAATGTATAAAGCTTTGTTATCAGTACCGTTTGTCTTAATAATGCCATTAGAAACAATGTATCCATTCTCTCTCTGTTTTACCATAGATAGTCTGTTTTACCGTTATACACAGAAATTCCGTCTTACCTGTAAACAAGAAAAAGAAAATAGTATAAGTAACAATATTATTACAGTTTACACTTTCATATTAAAATTAACACAAGTAGCCTAATAGTTTCAAGTCGAAAATTAGTGTGATAGGGCTTACTATAAGAGTAAAACTAAAATAAGATAGTATTGGCAGTTTATAAAGCTTATAACACATTGCACATCTTAAAACATCTAAAAAAGTGTGACGTAAAATGACATGTTGCACTTATCGTAATTAGGTTATTGGTAACATCTTGTAATAATTAATATGGATAACAGAAGTTAAGAATTTTCCGATAGTGATTACAGTTAAATTGTTACCGTAAGTTACGTAAACTTTTTAACACAACAGAATACAATTCCATCAATCCATCATGCTTTATAAAGAGGCAGATGAACTAAATTTATGTTAAATTTTGTGTTAAAAATACTTAGCTATAAGTCCACACTACAAAAGGTATTAATTCGAGTAAAATTATCCTATACTGCATGTAATTAGAAAAATTTATTTTTAAATTATACTGAGAAAACTGGGGTTCAATGCTGCATGTGCAATGTTTACATATACACGTTGTAAGTTGTTGGGAATAGAGCTAGGGACACAATTTTAAAATCGAAAGCCGATCTATATGAAAATGAGAGCTGAAAAAAACACATCCAGCGAGGAATTATACACGAAAGACTGGAAAATTGTAGCGAAGGGACAAACCGTTAAAGGCGCATATTAAAGCACAAACGCATTGAGGCGAACCATCCAAGTCTTGTAAAGTTATACGGCAAGTATGATGGATGTCTGGACGCTCAGAAGTTCCGAGATGACTAGGAAACAGAGGCCAAAACCGGGACGGGGATTTCGGGGGGAAAAGGAGGGTTAATGCTGGGACCTCCACGCCTGATTCTATTTGTCACCAGCAATGCAGCAGAATGGTTCCCGGATCGGCGAAGCCACCATGTAAATGTATGACAACCTAGACGAAAAATGTTCCTTGCTCCAGAAATACCTCATTTATAACTCCCGTCTAAGGGATAAAGCTTTTTCCTCTACATTTGTATAAAAATCCTTGCTAAAGTTTGAAAAAAAAAAAAAATGGGGAAAGGAAACTTTAACATGTGCAACACCCGCCCAACCCACCGAAAAAAGAAGAAAAAAAAAACTCGCGGATCTACGTTACATTACTCTTAACATTTCCACTAACTTCCTCTTGTCTTGTGCCATCTATTTTCTTTTTCTGGACGACGAAGACTTCGATATCTTGTGTTTTTATGAAGAAAGAAAAAAAAAACTTTTGACACGTCGTCCACGCATCATATCGATGTATTAGATCTCTTTGGTTTTGTTTACACGTTTTCATGGTTAGTATTATCTTAATGTGTATACAGATAATGAGGCTACTCCATTTACGTTGTTTATTGATTAGGCTAGTGGTTTAAAGCTGGAACAATTTTATCAACTGGAGTCTTCAATAACGTGATTAACTACAATTAAAACTCATCACGAACTCTCCTATGCTTTACCGTAGGACATCCCGGAGTAATACTCTAAGTTCTCTAACATCATTATCACCACCAGGACCCTTAATGAGGTCGGCCGTACGAGTTCTATCCCTCCATGTTTTTCTATATCCTTAGCCATATCCTGATCCACCCCTCAATTCGTCATATCTTTTCTAATTACCAAATCCTAACACTGTTTTGGTCTACCCCTTTCCCTAGTTATACCCAAATCTAAAGCAGGAAAAAAATTTCGTTTCAGTCTGCCATTAAGAAACCCAATTTGCATCAAGGGATATTGGGCTACCAGTCTCCTAAAACGTGGAATGAGATCATGAATTGTTGACTTATTCAAGGATCTATAATCTAATTTAAAAAGACAATTTTATGCGACATCTGACTGCTAACCATATTGAGAAACAAGTCTGCCCCAGACTCGCATTGTTGAGTACTAGGGAAGGCCCTAGACAGACATATCCCGAACCACTTTGGTCCATATATCTCAAACGTCTAGATGGAGTTAACTAAAAAAGTTATAATAACACACTGCGGCTAAATATGACTTAACTGAATTTTAAGTATCCTATAAGTTTTAAACAAGAATATCTGTAAGGGTTCAAGAGCTGTGGTATCGATGTTGTTTGTGCAAATATTGGGAGGATATTTTTTTGCCCTTTCTGGCGCGTGTATTGGTTCGCACAAGCGAAGGATGTAATGTTCTATGAGATGTATGTATATTATATTCACTCGGCTTTTTGCGAGAAAACAACCCGGAGCCGTATATATGCCTTCATTTCGCATTCAAAACAACCGTTTTCAAAATCAGGTCTGCTATTGCAATCTCATAAGACTTTTAAATGCAACTTGCTGATATGACACTTCGCTAAGGAAAAGAGAAACCTCCTCCTCTCCCGGCTTATTTTTCTCAGCCCAGGAAGTAAACAAGCCGATTTTTATAGAAGGATGGATACAACTTTTTTTCTTCTCCCTTTTAGTCGTCCTCACATATACATGGCACAATAATGTCCAGCTGTTAGGGCAATCCATGCATAAGAATATAAAACGTCTTGTTTTGATATTTTTTCTAAAAGCCAAAAAAATTGTTTTTAAAACATTAACGACATCTAGAAAACGTA
The DNA here is from genome assembly GCA_034698405.1 of Symphylella vulgaris. Lineage (NCBI taxonomy): Eukaryota > Metazoa > Arthropoda > Symphyla > Scolopendrellidae > Symphylella > Symphylella vulgaris. Next base: position 8,144 of record JAQGBM010000385.1, on the reverse strand, counting down.
AAGTCACAGCGTGAATAGGCCTGTATCGTATAACCAGAAGAAGAATAATGCTTGAATACATACGTAGAAAAAAAGAAATTCCAAATTCCACAATAAGTTAGTAGGCTAGGTGGTTTTGCACTTTGCAGGTTAACCTCCCCACCCCCAAGAGGAAAAATTGATATTTTTCATAAAAAAAACACGACTTTTTCCTCATTCGTTCACTTAACCCCCCACCCCATCCCCTGAATATTTTTATCTGGCTCCAGCCTTCAGGCCTGCTTAGGGGCTAAGTATGCAAAATTATACAGTTATACATATCACTTTAGCCATTCTCACAGTTAAATAAAAAATCAGTAAGCACTTTTGGTTTTTACTATACCTCAGCCTATAGCTGTACTGGCTTGGCATAATATTTCACTTGGGATAGCAATGATGAAAATTAATCGTGCCAAATTAACCCACACCATGTTTCATACTATCGTATTTGGTGAAAATTGTTAGAATTTTGGCTATCTATATATAATAGGGAATTTTTTGTGTGTGCAGCCTAACGTTATTTTATTAATCCCATCCTAACCCTTAGTTTTCTTAATTTTTACAGTCTTTATTACATTATTGGGGGTTACGAGTGTTTTGCATTAAGTCTAGCAAATAAGACTTTTTGGATAGTCTAGCCAATTACCTGATCAGAATTGAGTTATATCTTGGTCCATTAAAGTAATATGTAGGCTATAAGATAACATGCGTGGTTTGAAAATATTGAACTATATTATGTACTGTATATTTAAGCAATATGTCTTTGTTATTCGTATGTTTCTATAGTAACTCTAAGAGTATATACTGTATTAATACTAGGATATTAAACTGCATAAAGAAAGGCAGTCAGTCATTCTATTAGAGAAGTATTATAAACTAATGTTTGAGAAGCCGATGTACTGGAACTAATAAATACGTCGGTTTTATTGGGCTTATGGCCATTGTCCGCAAATGTTGTAGCGTGACAATGTGCAAAAGTGTCAGGTTAACAAAAAATAGTAATTTTATTTAGCTATGTTTATCGCTTTCTTTGCCCCTATATATTCCTAATGTTTACATAGCTTTATTTAATTATTATTGGACAGAATGATGATACCAGTAAATTGTATTTCTTGACTCAATTCTTTTGGGTATACTTACAGAGGCGGAACTTCAAATCGTGGGTCCCACCGCAAGAAATCTCACGGGGCCCCTACCACCCCCACCCCCACCCACGGAGAGAGCAGGATACGAAATTTTTGGGGTACAATTTAAATTTATTGCATTTTTTCCGAATTTTGAATAAAATCAATTACTCATCTATGACCCGCCGGATGCGATTTTTTTTTATAAATTTACATATTTCTGTGACTTTTGAAACATTTTTAGATATTTTTCCAATAAAAATCTGTGGCTGTGGGGCGGGCCCCTCAAGCTTGAGTGGGCCCCTGAAATCTGAGTGGGTCCCACCGCAACTGCCGGTGGTAGTAGTTCCGCCACTGGGTACTTAACACAAATTATAAATAAAGGTTTAATATCACAATAATTATCCTGTATTAATTTGATGTACTCGTAATGTTATTAATTTTTAACAAGTCAATCTAATCGAAAGGCAAAGGTTAAAAGTTTAAGTTTAAATTTTTTTTCAAACTTTAAAATTACCATAACTTTTGTAAACATCACCAAAGAGCATATAGAGTGCTTTTGCAAAATGATCTTATTCTCAGCATCAGAAAAAGGCTATAGTCATTATTTCGGAGTGCTTCACACCGGCACAAAAAGTATTTAAAAATTCCTATGTTGTAATGAAATGGTAATTCCATTTATTCTCTCATGGCGGATCGTCATATTCTAGTAAGATGTTTAACATCGTGAGCATTTATTACCTCTTTTAATACTTTTACCAGTAACTACTCGGTATATCTTTATAGGGCTTCCATAATATCGAATATAAAAAGCCCTTTTCATTATTTTACAGCCCCGTTCTCAAAAGCGTTAACTGTTCTGCAGCATATAGAACGAAATAAGTTTCCATGCATATAATAGGAATTAAGAAGCTGCCAATTAAATTTTATAGGGTCATAAAATTCCTTTATACTTGTACAAAAGCATACAGCACTGCTGTAACGTTATATAATTCTTAAGCCGAATAATAGACACACATTTTTATGTTCATAATTTGTACAGCAGCAGCCCCTATGTTTTTATTCTATGTATTTATTTACATTTTATATAAAAGTTATGTTTGTTTTGATATTCCATAAAATTTATCTTCGTGCTCTTAAAATTCGTTACGTTTTATTGCCGACAATGATGGAGTCTTCTCTCAGGTATATGGATGGCAGGAAAATTAACAAACAGTCATATAATCAAGTTTATATACATTTTGTCATACAAGAATATAAGAAGCTAAGAATTACGTGTCAATTAATTAACTCTGAGTGATAGCTTGCTTTATTAATAAGGTATTATATAATACATAATTTAACTTGCCAGCATATTAATGTATTATTATGTAAAGTAAAAGTTCTCTGATTAACAGAGTAATATTAACAGTTTAGAGCGAGTGTTATTACCCTGGCCATAAATATGGATTAAATAAGGATTTTTAAAGAAAATATGAAATAGGTTATCAGTATCAATATTGGATGAACTGATCGAGAGCAGTGCGCAAGAGGCATTAAAAATGAGGACCGGTATACTTATTTTACATAGAATTTGCTGTACGCTTACAAAAGTAGATATTCAAAGGTACTGCATTTTCAACTTAAGCCTAGAGCATGCCACCTATCGGTGAGCGGGGGAGAGATAAAAAAATAGGGATGGCTCCCATTGAGTTCTATTGAGAGCAATCACAATATTCCGTTATTTAATTTTAATACAGTACTTATTTTATATAAACAAATTGATATAAATATGGATATTGCAAAATAAAATGACCTGATGGAAATCTTGGAGTGCGAGTGGGACAAATTAAAACTAATTAAAACGGAAAAAACGGTTTTTTTCTACAATATTTAAATTTACATTGAAAGTTAATAGATTCTATCCCATAAATTTGCTTTGCATCATGGGAGCGATATCAGCGATCTAGTGGTGGCTAATTGAGTTGAAAATAGGTTTGTTTGTATTATCCTTCGGTTGTTATGTTAATTCTGTGAGGATATACACCTTTCAGGACTTTTTTTGGCTCTTAAAATTCTTCTTTAAAGTTGAAATTATTTTAGGTAGTACCGTATAGCCTATAAAAATAAATGGGAGAAGATAATGGTAAGGAGTAGATTTAGGACCCAGCGTAAGGTTAATTGTAAGGCTTAAAGGCTATACCTGGCATTGTTAATAATTAGGCTACCCGTGGCCGTGTAGGGGGATAAATATCGTAAAATTTCACAATACAATTAATATTATACAGCTAATAAAGCAGTTGAATATAAAATTAGACATTCAAGAAAATGACGATCATCCATCTTTTACTGCTGGAATAGCCAATTAATTTTAATCCACCTAGTCTTCGCTTCTTTCTGAGCGGCGTCAGGCATAACTCTTTTAAACTGCACATAAAACAGCTCAAGACTTTAGGACGACAAGCATTTATTCTTAATTCTGCGTGCCTCATAATATTATGTAAAATTTTTTATATATATTCTTGGTAGAGACGAGAACCATGCTTATAGTGATGGGATAGGGTACTCTCATATTATACACACACCAAAAAAAAAAGAGTAATAGGCCTACTGTGCTGCGCTCATATAACGTCGTTATGACGCGCCTGCCGTATAATGTATAAAGAGCAATACATTTATAGAACAGGCTCTTAATTCGCCATAAGCTTATTTACACTGGAGTTTCTAATAAAATAGCCGTAAAACGTGGGAAATGAATCCATCGCCAACACATCTTCAGCAGCGTTGCGCTTAGATTGAATATAACTAGATAGCTTTCAAATTGCTGACTTTATGATCGCCGTTAAAGACTGCCAAACCCTCTATAGCCACCTTATATATTATATGATGCATATACTGCAATATTATATGGTCTATAATATACACAAACGTTTACGAGAGCTCATATTATTCATTTTTATATAGTACCTAGCTGATGTTGTATGAGTATTATATCAACGTGAAAATTGAATTGTTGAAATATGGAACCTAAAAATCTTTTACGAATAAGTATGGGACCAATTTGAAAGGATTTAAAAGGCAGGATAAAGCCGACTGACTACCCAGCTTGAAGGGTTACTTCGTAAATTACCTACAGCGGGTAGAAGCGGGAGCGAGTCGGGATGGAGAGGTTGGGTCTTTGGACATTAGTAATTATCCAATTTCTGACAAATCCAGATGACATCCTTGCAAGCATTTTTTAAAATTTAATGGTGAGATTAAAATTTGGAATAATTATTACCAAAATGTTTAAAAATGTGTCGGCCTGATGGAGCCAGTGTGTATCATCATGATAGGCCAGTACTTAATATAGTCAAGTTATAAATACATTGCATGCAGGGAGTTTGTGATGTTTGGTGAAAAAAAAAAGTGGCGTGAAATATCTATGTAGAACGCGATTCCTTGGGTCTATAAATATCACGGGAGTATATAATTACATTTCTTTACTCTCAACATATTTTTTTTCCAGCTTCCTTGGGTGCAATCTCTTTTACCTCTATAGATATATTCGCCATGTTTCCAAGTAGTGCGCACGTGGTGCCGTCTTTATAGAAACGTTGTGCTGTATCACCTCGCCATTTGCCCAGCACCACCACCACCCACAACTAATTTGACACATCCTTAATCATCTTAAAAAGCATATACGCAAACCTCTTGTACTATATTTACTATATAGACCGAGATGGGAACTCCATTAGGTACTAGATACACATGTACGTCTACTCTTCTTCCGGTCAATCTTATAAGCCTAGCAATATCTTACCGTATAACTCCACAGTCTAAATACAGAATATCAGATAACGAATATTAACACAAGGTGAAATTTCTGCACTTCAGTTCAGTCAAATTAGTTCTATTAAGTTACTTGCCTTAGGGATTATAGGTATTTTCGAACGTTTTTCTAGGGAGAGGGGGTAATAGAGGTAATCGGTTCGAAAGAGTACGGTAGGTCCTCTACTAAATAATCTGCCTCTCTCGATATGCGGTATGCAATTGGGGGCACACTATAGCTGTTAACGAGAAATTACCTTGTAAAAGAATAAAGTGAATACTTTGTACAGTATAGACGATTTTGCCGGGGTTTATGTATACCAATCTGGTAGCCGAATACACATCTCATCATAATCACTTCCGGTCAGAGCTTAAACCGTTATAGAGGAAAACCGGAAACAATGATGATGATATGCAGATAGATGCGCATTCGTACCTGGTAACTTGTTTACATTGGCGAAATAGTCTATAGGCACATATTTCATTTGATCCGAGTGATTTCATTTGATCCGAGTGATATGTCAACAGTACGAGTATCTATATCTTCCAAAGACCCAGAGCCAGAGCCAATTTCATTAACAGGTTTAAAGCTATACTGTGAAATAATTGTAGATCTTTCTTGCGTTTTTGGAACCCACTGTTTACATCAATAACTTTTCTGCATATAATAGCCTAATATGGATATAGTGTCAGACGTATTATGCATTAAAAAATCACGTAAAAAAATGGTTTCAAAATTGAGTAAAAAAATAAGCGATGAATTTGTCACGTATATAACACATATCGCCCAATATGTGCGAAGGAGAGAAAGGCTGGTATACATTTGACAGGCATCTACATGTAAAAATACAATGAAAAAAGGCCAATGTCACGTCAACATTTTACCCAAATGAAGACGTCTTTCTTCCATGTAATACGAGTTGATGGCGCAAGAAATTCGACGTCGACGCAACAGTTTTGTTCCTGCAGCTAATCTATTCTTCACCCGTCTATCAAATCCCCACTTTGATATTATATATAGAATGTTTACCTATTTTGAAAAACTCTATAGCCCTTTTTTTGCTTCCTAATTAACTTATTAGGGAACTCATTAACAGGTGTAAAGCAGGTAAATAACAGAAGTAAACATTTAGGGGAAAAAAAAAAAGACGAAGGTTTACACTCTACCTCCTATAGGTTCTTAACCAGGGGTGAGGGAAAGTCTCCCTGTGGATGCGAGGGCGAGGCTCAGGCGCGGTTTTAAGGGGGAGGTGGCGGACCTCGAAAGAGTGATCCAAATTTGTAAACATTTTCAACGTTTAATTTTGACTTCTGAAAAAAATTTCGTCTCCGACGGTCCCAAATTACTTAATTTCACCAAATTAAAAAAAATTTGGAAATAGGCTCGCATAAAATTATGCTGGAACATTGAGTTTGCCCCCTCATAATTTTTTTTGTGGGGGGAGGGAGGGGGTTATGTTTTGTAGGTAAATAGCTTATGGATGGTGATGGTCACTCAAAGGTCACGCAATGATAAAATAAAATTTTTATTTGAAATGTTATTTTAATTGTGAGGATGAATTATCATAATCGATAGCTATCTACGGTTCTGCAGGTTATAGGAAATTTATAGAGTATCTGACTGAGGATCTCCAGTGATCGGTATCCACCTGATGCTTTTTTACCGATAAACGTATAACTCAATGGCCCAGAAATTCCTTGCAAAAATAATATCGATTAATCCTGTTAAATCTGCAAACATAACGCTGCCAGAGATCAGTCTTTATATACAAGATAACGGATGACAATGACCTTGTCAATCCTATAGCTTATTTAAGCGCAGACTTCACTCCTTCAACTTTTCACTTTTTTTTTTTGGTCGTTGATTCTGTCAATGTTCAACGTCACTTCTTTTTGGTCGACGCTAATTCCTGCGGTCGACTCCACTCCTGTATCTCGTTGACATGTTCAACATTATCCTGTGTACACATTTACTCGTGTCATCCATCCCTCAGCAAAACCATTCCACCATCAGCAATCCTCTTACAAATTTTTCGTATACTTTACTGTTGGATTGATAAAAACTTTACTTTTTTTTAAATGTGCGTGCTGCAATCAGCTGTTACTATGCGTGGGAGGAGATTTCAAATGATTTTAAGTCGAAGATTTTAAGCATGATTTTTTATTAATGATTTTGATATTATTCTTAATCTAAAGAAAATGTTAAATTTAAACATTAAATTTTTAATTATTTTAATAAAAATAATACCGGTAGCCCTTTAATTTGTAGAACCTATAATTACTGTACAGCTGCTGTACAGCGTGAGATGAGAAAACTGTATTAGTTTATCCTCTTTACATATTTTTATTTAAATTATTTAGGTCTCATTTTTTTAAACTTTGAAATATTTTTGATAAGAATATGATTTGAAATATTTTTGACAACAATGATTTTCCCTAACACGCTTACTTAGTATTTATATGTGAGTTATTTTTTAATTACATTCATAAATATAAAATTAATAATTTAATAAATTTGTTTATCATGTGTTGTGTGCAGATCAAAAGAGTGGGCCTTGCACAAATTTAGGCTATACCCCTCACCCATGAATTACGAGTATAGGCAACAATAGCCTAACTTATCACCATATATTTTTAAAGACATAAAAAATGGACTTTTGTTCCCAGTAAACTTATTAACCCAAAACTACATTTTGAATAGGCTTATAATTTTGTGGTGGAAATGGTTGGTGAATAGATTTTGATCTTCGAATTATAATATAGAAGTTTTATTAAGATTCTTCTCAAATCATATAAAAGTCATCCAATGTCCATTTTATTACATTTCGCTCTCAATTTTCGTTTTTTAACCCCCTCTTCCAATATAGCTTCCCCCATCTCTGAACGGACGTGAATACTATATAGATGCTGGAAGTTGGTGCTGGACTATATACATCATCAAGATGGCGACCAAGTGCTGACATGGCAACCTCCCGCGTGGCATTTCCAGCCATCTCGGACATACGTCACTGTCAGCAAATAGCCAATCATTTACAATATACGTCAGTGAGAATATACCCTAGAGAAAATAGGCAAAATATCCTCCCCATCTCTCAGGCCGGCGGTTCTTAAATACCCTATTCTATATAAGTTATATCAGAAATAAATGACGGAGGAATACCTAACGTACATAGGGTTACTTGTTACGATCGTATGAATGATCGTTTCATGTTT
>JAQGBM010000384.1:0-14278 GCA_034698405.1 Symphylella vulgaris | reverse complement strand
TCCATACCTTGCAAAAAAATCATATTAGACTTCCTCCCCCCGAGTGGTACCGACACCCTGGCCGGCTCATAGCCTATTACTTATTTACAGAATTTACAAGAAAACATTACATAAAACGGGGTTTATAACATTTAACTGTTATATGCGCGAAGTGGCCCACCAAATCAAACCGGCATAGAGCCCTTTATAAAAAAAAAATATTCACGATATTGGAAAAATTAGGCATGTGTGGGGCATCAAGCATGTTACCCAAAGAAAGTTTATCTTTAGGCGAGGATTTAAAAAAATGTTGGTCCCTGCTCATAAAAATATTTTCATAGCCTCCTAAGTGCAGAAAATTAATCTAAAAATAATTTAAGTAATGGTGCAGCACCCACGAGTTTAAATTGTAAGCACGAATTTTTTTATTACTAAAAATACACTTATTAACAAACAAAATAATAATATATTACCCACAGCTTTTAAAATGCTTCATATTTTAATAGGATTTTAGTATATTAGTATTAATAAATTTAGTATTTACTGGCCCATAAAGTGAAATAAGTAATAGTTAATATGCCTTTAAAATCAAAAATAATAATTACAACTTTACACCGTTTTTTGCTGCTAAGTTCAAAGTAATGAATAAATAATTAATGATAATAATAAAAATAAATAGAAAAAATGGCTGTTGAAAGCTAACGTAGTTTTTTTTAGGCTTAAAAAAATCATATCAAAACAAAATTTTCTTAGGAAACAAAAGATGTTCTGGTTTTATTATTGGTATGTATTTACAATTTATATAAAATATATCTGAGTTACTCAAATGGTGAATTGTGTCAAATGTTGTTCAAAAGTCACCGATTCTGAAATAAAAAACCAAATTCCATAAATAATTCATCATTAAAAAATAATAATAATAAACATAGATTCCAATTTTTTATAAATTATGCAGTTAAAAAAACATTCGAATTTTAAAATTATTAATACATTTTCCCGTTAGAGGGCGTTAGTGTAGAATTTATAATTCGGAATAAAGTGTCTGTAGCATGGAAAATGAAGTTATGTTCCCTCTTTCATGATGCATTTGGAATTTTTCAAAAATTCCACTCCAGACGTCATCATGAATTTTAAATTCGGTTTCCTGAATTTTGAACATTGCCAACTGGTGAGATATCGCATCTTGGTGTCTGTGCATGCCATTTTGATGCGATATTGCCACTGTTGATGCTCAGGGAACTGAATTTTAATGGTCATGACGTCAGAGTGAGCTGTTTTTGGGGGTGTTTTTTGAGCCTCTGGAGTGGAATTTTTGAAAAATTCAAAATGCATCATGACAGGGGGAACATTGTACACGTAATATGTTAACTTCATTTCCCATGCTGCAGACACTTTAAGGATTTGAATATTTTCCCAGCCATTAAAATCCTGTTAAAATGCAGTCAAAGTTAAATTCAACTAAAATACTGGGTTCGAGTTGTTAAAATTCCAGAAAAAACTTGCCGTAAGGGTGATAAATTAAGAAAAAAATCTAAAATTTGGGGGAAGGGAATTATATTTAGGCGAAATAATGTGGGAATGACGAAATAAAAAGAAATTAATCGAACCTAGTGTTGCTAAAAATATCAAACATTATTGCATAAAAATACTACAAAAAATAAATTAATAAAAACATGGACAGGGGACTGTTATTAAAAATCGAAAAAAAAATCTTTCGTAAATTTTACTCATTATCTATAAAAAAAAATGGAACAAAAATATCTTGAAGCCAAAAAAAAATCTCCACGCACTAATTAAATAAATTATTGATCGCCGAGTGTTAACTGTTCAATCAAAAAAGTTTTTTTTTTTAATATGTTAATTCCAGAAAATCAATCATACCTTATAGCCAAATTTAATCTTAGTCTATCTAGGGATTTTTACCATTTTAAACTTATAATTCCAAATCTAATCTCTCATAAATTTACAAGTAAGTTAGGCCTAGGTATAGTACTTAATATGTTTAGGGCATTTTTACAAGCCCCCAGCATGATTGGGATATAAGTTAGGTTTAAAAAAATTTACAACTAAACTTAGTGGTTTTCAATGAAGTCCTACGGGATTCCTTGACAAAAAGATTAATAAAATTACGAGATATTTCTGAGGAATTTAAAAAATCTTTCACGCTCAATGGTTAAATTACAATATTTCGTAATACAAAATGGCGATTACAGTATCTCAAAACTTGTAGCAGAAACAAAAAATTTGAGGACCATGTCAATTTAAATAAGAAGGTTATAAGGTTTTTGTTCAGTTTATAAAAAAAAACAATTAAACCTAAAATTTAAAAAAATGGTGTCGTGTTGAGAATTATTAACTGTTACCACCTTGTTATTAAACTGTTTAATTTTCTTTAAATTAATAATTCTTTTTCTATTTTAAATTCTGGTTTAAAGAAAATATCTTATTAAAAAAAAGTAATGGTTTTAAATAAAAAATATTACTAAAACTTTGTCTATACTTCTTTTTTCTTTCTACCTTTATAGTCACCGAAAATTACCGTTTTTCCAATTGGCGCTTGTATCGCGAGAGGGAGAAAAGCGCGAGGTGCTATTTGCCGACTAATGCAAAAATAAAAATTTACCGCCTTTTGCGTGTCTCCATGGCGATAAACGATTATCAACTTGCACACGAGCGATTAATTAAATCCCGAGAGGGAGCGCAAAATTCAAAATCACGTGCGATTAAATCTCGAAAAAGTATCAAAGCAAGGATAAAATTTAGCAAAGTAGACAGCAAATACAACGTTCAGCGTGTGCAAATTACCCTAAGTAAGGGTTTTTTTTTTTTTAAACAAGGGGCGCGATTTAAATTTGCGGTGACTATAAGTATAGCCTAAAATTAATATTCTCCGTTCGAGTGAACACATGTCTAAAAGTCCATGCAAAGTCCAACGTTTACAACATTCTTAAGAGCCCTCTATATGCAGGATTTCCCTATGGGCGTTTTCCATTGATCGTATTTGTGCAACTTAACCGATTTTCATAAACTTTCTTGATAACTTAATTGGCAAGAGTATATTACCATTAGGCTTATTATTTTTTTTTTATTTTGCTCTAGTTTTTTTTTTTACAGTTTGAAGGTAAACATAGAAACTTTTCGAACGTTGACTTTAAAAATTAATTATAAAATAGCAAAGTCAAATTTAACAAAATAAATAATGATAATACTCTCATGACCAATTAAATTACGAAGACAATTTAAAAAAAAAGTTTATAAAAATCGGTTGTGTATTTTTCAAATGCTGGGAAGACATGTACGAAAACGTTCGATTTTGGCTATTTTGCTCACCAGCCTCGTTCGAGCAGTAGAAATTTCCAAGAAATGTTTATCAAATTTAGTGTCCTTTGCATGCAATTTATCGCTAATCAAAAGATGATGTAATCTTTTTAATGGCGGATATAGAACACCCTTAAAATAATTTTTAGATATGATTATTAATATATATAAAAGGCCAGTGTCTGTCAACTGCTTTCTGTAACCAATATAGCCGTAGCGGGCCAATAACAGTCATCCGGCAGCTCAGTGATCGAATGTGGCCACGCTGGAACTCTCATACATGATTTGTATACGCTTCGTCACTATTTGTGACGTAATTTATAGCATTTTATCAGGACCGGCTTGCAAGGTATTGCAAGGCCTGACGTCCGTAGTAACCTATATATACGAGGTAGGTATAGTAATATCTGGGAGTAAGAGTGGATGGAGAGGGGGAGAGGGTACTGTATTCAGAAATTTCAACCTTCGCGATGAGCGTCGTAAGAGGTACACGTGTTTAAAATTTATTTTTCGCAAACAAAGATGGCAGCGCCCATCTCTTGAGCTTGACTTGTTTGAATGTGAAAGCAAGATATTATGGAATTTTGCCAAAGCAAATAAGTAAATATATTTTCTTTAAAATAATTAAAATTTCTTCAAAAATTAAACAAAAATCTGAATTAACAGTTAATACTGATCTTAGAGTCAAAGTGCAATGCGCTACTGTAACGGCAGTAGCCGTCTCATGAAAATTGAAGGAAAAATTTTTGTTGTTGAACAATAGCAGGCGCTCTCTCACTCACACACACAAGGCTGGTCGCTAGGCAACTCCCTCTGTGCGTCTCTCTCCCCCCGCTAGTGGACAGCCACCATATTTGTTTGTTTGAGATGTTTGGGGATGTGAGTCAGTGTGACCTAAGAAATTCTTACGGCGCCTGGGCTGAGTTCGCGCCATTACATGTTGCTCCTCCATTCTCTCATACTCCCAGATATTATTATCATCTTCATTTAGGGGAGGAGAGGGATTTATGGTGATTTTATGTATAAACAAACAGTACAGTTTATGCTTGGACTAACACCAAGGTTTATGAAACAACCGAAGATAATAATTCCAAAAGTATTCAAAATACTATGTAAACATAAAATACATTTATGACTTCTCAGTTGTACCAGTTTCAGGTTGATAGTTTTTGGCGGTTTTTGGTATCGGTACAGTAGCCTATACTACACACTCAGTCGCGAAAACACGTCTACTATTGGTTGAAATAAAATTGGTTCACTGCACTATCGCAGAAAAGTTTTCGCAAATCTGTTTTTTTTCCCGCAACTTCAGAAATTAGCAACGTGATTTTAGCAGAATTACGAATAAATATTCGCATAATGGTATATTTGCAACTTGACACACGTAAAATTATTAATTTTTCAACTAGGAATTTTACAACTGGGAAGTTTGCAACTCGTTTTTTGCAACTACAATACTCTTGGTATAACGTTGCAAATTTCCGAGTTGCTAAAGTAAAAGTTTCAAAATTCCATTTGCGATATTCCTTTCGCAAGAATTTGCCAATTTCCGTTGTGAAAATGCTTTCGTTGAATATAACAAGTTGTAAAATTCAGAGATGCGATTTTCCGATTTTCGGTTTTCCGATTTGCAAATTTCCGAGTTGCTACAATCCATTCTGCGAACATTTAAGTTGCAAAAAACCTTTCTGCGATACCGTAGTGCAGTAAACTATGTCAGTAAACCGAAAAAAGGCACACATTTTCAAATTAGTTTAGATTAAATGCATTTTTTTATTTTATTAAAAATTATAAAATCTATTTACAAAGAGCATGTTTTATTATCGCCTCTGAATCCTATCCTCAACCAGTGTTTCAAAGTTTTTCAGAGCATTCTTTACCATCCCTGCAAACGGGAAAACATGAATTTGAACATTGAACATGGAGCTCAATGCGGCTCTATAAAAAATTGTAAGTTAATATTTTCATTTGAAGTATTTAATTAAAAATATTTTTTAAATTCACTGGTTTATTTTTAATATTATAGGCCTACATGTTAAAACTACCGGTATTCGATAGGCTTATACTTAACGCAATTTGTGATTAAAATCCCAAACAAAATGCATCTCATTAATAATTATTTTTTAATTTTTAAGGTTGCCAAATTTCGTCTGATGAGAATTCTGAATATTTTTTCTTGCGAGGGAAGGTTGCCAACTTTTATAAGCAAAAAGCACACGAGTATGTTTTTGATAAAAATAGTATCGAATAATTTTTAAAAAATTTTAAATATGGTAAAGCTTTCTAAGTAACAAATTGGCAAATAATTTTATTCCTACAACTTTTCAAGGTAATTGTCTCGGTCCCCTGAACATGATATTTGTCAACTGGAGTGATATTGCACCTAAACTAGTGCGCACAAACACTAGGCTATATTGCTACAGTTAAAAAATGTCAAAGTCAAGGAACTGAGATAGATTGCCTCGAAAAATATACTCGTTAGCAAAAAAAAAAATGGCCCTAATGTTACTCTATTTTTGCATATTAATATTGGGCAAAAAAACATGAGAATTTTAGCCCAAAGTACAAGTCGTACATTACTAATTTTATATTCAGATTTGTCCAATCCAAAAAATTATCATCAATTTCAGTACCCGGTACTTTAAAATAATGTACTTTTTTGTTCATTTATGTTTCGAGATTAGTACATGCGATAAGGGTTTTTTAAAAAAATCTACAAAATCTACTTTTTTTGCTATTTACAACTTATTGGACGGAATATTAACCTATTACGAGGTAATAGGTATTATTTTAACGTAATTCAAGGTATTTAACATGCATTATCACTCCGTACAATTTCAGTATGGTCGTATTTGACCATCTCTTATTGGTCGAAAAATTTCTACATTGCACCCGGCACTAAAAAATTAAGGACTTTGATCCCCCATAGAGCATGTATTAGAAAACCGTGAATTTTGTTCTTTAGATAGAGCAATTAAAACCCTTCTGATGAGGGGTTTTAAAAATAATTATAGGTCGCCACAGAAATTCCTGGGAGATTTTAGGTTCTAAAGTTAGGTAAAATATTGGTGCTTCCATATTTATTTGCAAACTTCGGGGCCTCGAAAGTTTAACTCCAGAATTTCGGTGGTGACCAGACATTTTTAAAACGGAAATATCATCAGAAAAGTTTACTTTAATATCTTAAGGCAAAAAATTCGAAATATTCTTAATACTTTCATTTTTAACATGGAAATTTTCCTATTCGGACATTCTACGGGAATCAATAAACGCCAACTACGGTATTAGCAGTAAAATGGTAGTAAGGCTTAATGTGCATCATATTATGGTACAATTTAATATCATGTGTAACAATAAAATAATGTATTGCATTTATTAATAATTATTATTTAAGGTTACCTTTAAAAAAAAGCAAGCAAAATATTAAACGTAATTGTTATGAACTAAAAACAAATATTCATAAAAAAGCAACCCATTTATGTCCTGATTATCATGAATTATTCAAAATTTGCTCTATTAATTATGACGACTAGGAATATTTTTTGCGATTATTCATTTCATCTTAATATTCGTATTTAAAAACAACTTACAATAATTAAAAACACAATCTATTTACATAAGAATTAACAAACTTAAACACAATATCGTTCTTATATTCAGCCTTCAAGTATAGTTTGGTTACATTTTCTTTCAAGCTAATTATTATTACTACAGTAAAACCTCGTTTTAAGGATTTTAGGTTCTAAAGTTGCATAAAATAGTCCTGCTTCCTTTGAAACAACCTATAGATTATACAAACTTCTGGGGCTTAAATCTCCCTAATTTCCGCGGTGAACTGACAAAATACAATATTTAAAAAAAGGCAAGTTGAAGTTACGAGGTTTTACTGCAGTTTTTCAAACTGTTTTAGTGCATTTTTCGGTAAATTTTTCAATAAAATTATTGTTATCGCCTAACAGCAACAGTGGACAGTGCCTGGGATAAGGTAATTTAAATCATCCTGTTTGTACACTGTTAGATTGTAACACAGAGCTGCCAAGTTTTCTAAGTAATTATTATTCATTTTCGAGTTGCTGGCGGTCCTGAGTATGGTACGAGTAAATTATTCAATCACACAAACTGAAAACATATTTTATAATCGGTTTGACACGAGTTCTGTATGAGTTAAATAATTAATAATTAAGTAGAATCATTCGTTCTGCATAAATAATTATACACTTTTAAATAAAGCATAATAGTACACAGTCATCTTTTCTCTGCATGGTCAGAAATAAATATCTTAACAGAATAACAGCCTTTAAATTAAAACGGGAAAAAATGGTATGGAAGTCAGATAATTATTTCAAAGTATTCTGCAACCTTTGTGCAATTTATTATTAAAATTATATCTTCAACAGAAATATAGTAGGGCTACTTTACTGTGCAGTATTTTATAATGCAAATAAGTTTTGGTTTTAAATTGTTTTACTTGGAATGGAACGAATTAAAATTAATATTTAAAGGTTAGGCTATAGTAAAAAGCCGTGCTTCCACCATATTCTACATAGAGTGGCTCAAAGCAATAATGGCATAATATCCCAATTGACCTAAATTTTGAGTGACACCCAATCTGACCCTAGTACAAACAGAAACAAATTTTTTATAGTCTGAACTAGGTGTCTGAACTTCAAACACCTATTTCAGACGGAAATAAAAATTGTATCTGAACGAACTAGAGTCAGATTGGCACTCTGAAGTGCGTCACTCAAAATTTAGGTCAATTAAATATAAGGTCAATTTAATATAAGTAAGTCGGCCGAAGTCACAGGACTAATATAAAATTTCCATATTAACTTAAACTTAGTCCGTAGTTCGTATATATACGTATAAATTTGCTGAAGATTATTTTATTCTTATTGCACAAGTACCAATGTACATTGTATAGAATATAATTATTGGAATAATAAAATGAGCAAGAAATTGATAAATTACACGAAATATTGGAATGATTTAACGTTAAAATTATCTCTAACGTTATTTCCTAAAAATCAATCTTTCAGTGCAATTTTGTTCCATTCATCTAAAAAAAACTACTCGTATCATTTACGTCAATTTGTCACAAAATATTGATAAAATTGCAATTTTTTCTATATTATAAAATGTGCAGTATTGCAAAATACTTAAGGCACTAAAAATTTTTCTCTTCAGAATTTTTTCTCATATTTTTTTCCCTTCCTGACCTGCAGGATATGTTTATCAGTGTTTTATGGTTTCGATCCGTTTTCAAGATCTCCTTCGTGAGTCTGAAAAATTGAAAAATGAGTTTATATAGTGGACGATAACTGTAGCAATCCTTCATTTAAACAGACGGAATCTCTAAAAATGAATAGTTTTTTTTAAACTTACATTAAAACCATGAGTATATCCCCCTCCTGAGTGATCAGCTTCCATAGGTTTATTCAGTCCAGACCTACCGAGCAGTTTTTATTGTCCGGTTCGTGAACCAGATGGCGGCACTGTATTTTTTCCCTCATCCCTCTCAAGCACGTGTGATGTCCTCTAGCTTGCAGCTCACATCCCCCCTTCCTTTTTTCTCTCTCTCGTAGCCTAGCCTATCGCAGCACGAGACAGTTGGCCGACTGCTGAGATAGGAAAGGGGGTGATATGAGCTGCTGGCTAATAACGGGCATCACACACGGTTCCCTCATCTCTCTCGTGCACGGTTACAAAACACGACAGCTACATCTGTCGGATACAAACCACACTGAAAATAGCTCGGAAGGTCTGGGTCCCAGTAAATCACTCAGGAGGGGGATATACTCATGTTAAAACTTAAATATTTTTATTTTATTTGATTGGTCAATCATAATTGGAATATAATCATTATCGGTACCTACCTTGTAAGACGGATTGTCGTAAGCGGTTTGGGACTTTGTGCTGGGCGTAATCGGTACTTTGGCAGTGGATTGTTTCCTCAGTAGGATGACGAAAAGAATGAGGAATCCCATCCCGAAGAGAGCAGCCAAGATTATAAAAACTATAAGTGCGGCATAATACGAATCGCCAGTCTTTACCTTCTTTTCTTCATCTTCAGATTCTAATTTTTCTGAAATTATTAATTATTTAATCTCAGGCTGTTTCTGGTATAAAAATTCCAATAAAGAATCTACCAATTTTGTTCAGATTTCAGGACAAATTGGACCAATTAATTGGCCTGAATTCTGGGTCAATTATTGTCGGAATTCATTCTTTAAATTAGGTGTGGAATATTATTTCCCCAATCTACCGACCAAATTTGCCTAGAATTCAGGCCGAACTCTATACAATTTTAAGTTTTAGTTTTGATATTGACCAAGATATTCCGGGAAATGTGGGCCAATTTGGTCCATATTTCAGGTCAAATTGGCCAAGATTTCAGGACAATTTGGACCAATTTTTCCTGAATTCTGGGTCAATAATTGCCGGAATTCATTCTCTAACTAAGACTGAACTAAAGGTGTGGAACTTTTCCAATCAAATTTATCCAGAATTCAGGCTGAATTCTATAGAGTAGAAATTGGCCAAGATTTCAGGACAATTTGGACCAATCTGCTTGAATTCTGGGTCAACTAAGACTGAACTATAGGGTGTCACAGTGGAACTTTTCCGATCAAATTTGCCCAGAATTCAGGCTAAAATCCTCTGAATTTTATGAAATTTTAAGTTTTAGTAGAAATTGACCAAGATTCCGGGCATGTGGGCCAATTTGTACCCCTTTAAGAGAACATTAAAGGTGCTCTTACCTTTATCAAATTCTTTAATTAAAACAGGCGATGATCCTCCTGTTTTCGTCGTTATGTTGAGCGAATTGGATTCTCTAAGCTTTCCATTGGTTAGAATGGCTTCCATCCAAATTTGATACCTTAAAAAAATCATCGACATCATAATTATTAACTTTGTTTTTTTGGCAACATTCAATCATATTATTTTTAAAAAATAAAATCAATACCTCTGTCCGGGTATCAGATTGTCGATCATGGCAGGATTACTCTTTGGTATCTTGAAGACAAACTGGGGTTCCGTATCGTTGTCCGATTTGTAATAGATCTTGTAACCGTAGACCAACTTGTGTTCGGGGAATGGAACCCCAGTCCAGGCTAGCTCAGCTGTCTGACTCGTAACTTTGTTGGTCATTAAAGTAAGATTGAACTCGTAATCATCTGTGAAAAGGTAATTAATATTTAAACTATGAAACAAGTAAAAAAAAAAACAATATTCTATGACCTGGGGCGCGTTATTCGTCACAAAACTTTCGCTGCAACGGAGCCGCGATAAGCCACAAAATTTCAAACACGCATGCGTGAATGCCGCGAAAGATTTTTAGGTGTTATTCGTAACTTTCGCTGGACTCAGCGATGACGTATTTACGCCACCGCCGCACTGCCGCGAAGCCTCGAAAAAATCTTCGCGGCTGTGAAAGTTTCTGCGCTGGTATGAAAACATGGCTGCCATTTCGATTATTATTTGTGTACTTACGATTAATTAGTAGCAGAAGGAGACGAATAAATTAGTTAAAAAGTTTATAAACATCATAAACAAAAAGCAGAAGTTCGATTTAGATGCTGATGACTCGACAAAACTCAATAAAAAGCCAAGCCTAATTCGCTCGCGAGGTAAGTGTTTTATCGTAGCGTCGTAGTTTTGATAAATCATTTGAACCGATTTAAACAGTGCGTCACAACGGCGCACTGTATAAATGATTTCTCACAGTGGTTTTCACAGCTGTGGCTGAATTTGCGACGTTGTGTGGCTTTTCGCGGTTGCAGTGCAGCGAAAGTTTAACTTTGACGAATAACGCGCCCCGGTTCTCGTCCCTAAAATTTTTTTTTGTTAGGGAATGGGAGTGACTTCCCGTGGAAACCAACCGTGCTGCCGTATGATGACTGGCCAAACAGGATGAAGGCCAGAGGTGGATATTTTGAGTACCGGTAATTATTTCTTGGTAACGGACGCATCATCAAAGAAACGGACGTTCGGTATCTCTTGCGCATAGTTATTATAGATGTTGCTTTCTCCTGTTTCTTAACCCTACGTCTGAGATTCAAATTTCTGCTGAGGCTAGTTACAATTTCTGGGTGGTCAAAATTTCGAATGTGGCGACTCTCTCGGATGAGGATTTAAACAGAGATGACCCTCTTGAGTTTAGATCCCCTTGCTCTACACATAAAGAACGCTTATTGAAACCGCGACAGGGATCATAATATAGGCAAAATTTAAATCATTTCGTCGTCAGGTATGACCTTTGTTATCGCTCAAACAAAATCAATGGTCAACAAAATCAACTGAAATTAACAACTTTTATTACATTTTACTGTGACATGAAACAAATGAAACCTACTTTTTTTTAAACATATTGCTTTAAAAGGCCCGACAAAAATGATATAAGCCATAGACTACGGCTGGTAGTCGTTATTGCCGCTTGAAATCGTAAATTAAGACATTTTAAATTTACCCATGTCTAGAGGCTAGAGTATAGTAAAGCAGTAAAAGCACAAACCACAGATTACCCATATTGCACGTGACATCTCTCATTGTGTCGCCGCTGAAGGGCAAAATAATAACACAGCGCTCAATGCACCAATATACCAAATGTATTTTATTTTAAATAAAATACACGACGTGATCTGAACATTTTCTATGTAAAAACAAACCATATTCTATTCTATATTTTATTTAGAATTTCTATTTATTTATCTTATGTAAATCAGATGTAATATTGTACATTTTCATTTAAATCCAGCTCAGTTAATTTCGCATTTCCGACCATTATTCCTTCACCAAGAGATCTAAATGAACTTGGTATTTGGTTGTTTTTCAAACTCTTTTCAAACATGTTATTCCAACGAGCATTCTGAAAATGTGGGCATTACTCTAATGCTTTGGAAATCTCGTTGCATGCAGCAGTACTAAACGTATTCCCATATAAATTATTTAAACTCTATTTTACTATATCACAGAATAAACTGACTAAAAATATTGGAAATTAATTTTGAAAGAGTAATCTAAAAGTATTTAAGATTTTAGATAACTATGTTGTGTTGGAATTCCGCAAACGCTGGGATGTTGGCATGTTTAATGTGTTGTTCTCAAGGTGTTGGCTCAGTGTGCTATTTGCATAGGCTACACACCTCCATCACTGATCTGTTACACAGAAAATTAATTCACACACCGTCCAGTAACTTATTATTTAGCAAATTTTAAGCAAAATTTTAAAGTAACTTAGATTGATTATTATCCGTCCATTTGCTCCAACGTCCACATAAATGAATTTATAATCGGCGTCTACTAGCCCCAACAGAACAATGGAACGGCTTCCTTTATAATTGTAAAATTCAGAGCCACAATTTGCTGGGGCCCTTATTATAACATGCTTCCCATCCAGGCTGCCCACACATGGGAAATTCCAGCGACTGTCAAATTCTTTAGCAATTCTCTATTAACGGGGGGATTTTTTATTAACTGAATGCATGTAGCCTAGGCTAAATTTTATTTACACTGTACAATGAAGTAAAGTTTTGGTTCACTTACCTTCCATTCCTCCTGAGTGTTAGGTACTAAGAAATACGTAGATTTCAGACAGACATGATGTGCCGCAAGGGTTTCCCGCAGAATTCCAGAAATTGTTGGCTAAGCTATATATAAACCTGGAAATGCAGGGAGGTCTGACTTTACCTTGTTAAAAAAAAGATACACTATAATTCCTCGGTATGTACCATATGACGGACTCAATTCAAATTATTTTGCAAACATAATAAGTAGTTTTAAGTACATATTAACTAATATATAAGCATTCCGTACCCGTTGCCATATATCTTAGGGTTACTGTCAGCAAGCCGTTTCTCCACCGATATAGCAAGCCCCATAATAGTGTCCTCCTTTTCTATGTATGGCGTTATTCTGTCGACTAGTTCTTCGAAAGAATCGATATCTATCCTCAGGTACCTCCTGTAGTCATTTGGATCCGACAGCAATAAATCTTTGACTAAATTATGATATGCTCCAAGAATTTCCCTTTTTTTAAGCCTTGCATTCACCCAGCAGTATCTCCTGGTCCGAAGCCCGCTATCTGCTAAGCAAGCTAAAGTTCCAGCTATACTAGCCAACGTGTTAACCTGCAATTTTATTTAAAATGCTTTACATAAACGCGCAATTCCATCATGTAAACCTAATATAATACTGTTTTTACATGCTGTAATACTTACATATTCCTCCTCAGAAATTGGTTCTGCCATTTTAAAGATGTGCAAAGAAAGGTAAAGAAAATAATTTATAAACAAACGTAAAGAAACGCTCGGCGTTTATGAATGTGTGCCGCAATAAACTTCGAACAACAACGCTTCATGATGACACAACAACGCTTCATAAACATAATACATCTAACGTCTGATAACAAAATATCTCAACTCTCTCTCCTAAGTTTTTTTTCTGCGTTCAAGGTCGAGACTCGAGATATTCTTACAGTTTCTCTCATCGTGTAATAAGGCCTTTAGTCCTCAAGATTTGCACACAAATGGTTTTTCTTCTGTATGGGTGCGTTCGTGCGCCACCAAATCAGTTGCAGATGGAGCCGAAAATTTGCAGTTTTCTCTATCGCACTTGTATTTTTTTATGCCTTGATGGACAGTTCGGATGTGCCTATTAGTATAGCAACGGATCTGCTGCTTATGGGCTTGTTACAAATATTACATGATACAACTTGTCCACAAACCTTTCCAATTCCCATGACTCTTGCAATTTTTTCGATGTGTAAATGCTGTATTGCACTTACTTTCTTCAGTTGCCTCTAAAAGTGTTCGAACGGCTTTCTACACTAAAGCCTTTAACCAAGGATAGATGAGGTAGAATATCTAACGGGCAAAAAGCCTATTCGACACCGTTTACTTCTATTTTGTGAATATAGGTGGCAGCACATATAATGAAATGTTTTAAGCATGTTTATTCTTTATTATTACCGTGTTTCATA
>JAQGBM010000383.1:0-14329 GCA_034698405.1 Symphylella vulgaris | reverse complement strand
GCCACTTGTTTCTTGAAAATATGAAAGGGTGCCGCGTACTTAGAAAGGTTGAAAAGCCCTGGCGTTGAATCGTGAATCTAAGTTAATGTATTTAAGAAATTCTTGTGAAATTAATTTTTTTCCTTTGATAAAGTTAATTAGATTTCCGTTTTAAAAGTGATATACGTCAAAGCCGAAATTCCAGAGATTTTTAGGTTCAAAAGTTGCGTAATTTTTTGTGCTTCTACCGTATAGAAACCTATATACAATCTTCTGGAATCTGGAGCCTTGTATCTCCCGAATTTCTGCGGTGACCTAACTTTTTTGAAACGGAAATCTTATCATAAGAATTTACTCTATCCTAAAAAAATTGAAAACTTTCTTGATACTTTCATCTTTAACATCATGGGATTTTCCTATACTAGCCGGTCATCCACGATCCAACGCAATTACTAGCGAGAAAATTAAAATTTAAAAAAAGTATCTATAAATTCCGTGCGTCAAAATAAAACGATTAGTAATCAAAGTTGAAAAATATATCCAATTTCTAATCAGTAAATCAGTAATTTACTGGCTTACTGATATTATTTTTAAAATAATTGATAATAAATGGAGCGATAGTTATTATTTGAATCATTCCACCATTTACCAGTTATACCCCCGATATTTTAAAATAATTTTATGTTATATTTTGTGTTCTTCTGTATATTTAAAATAGTTATAATTTACCATTTTTCGGTACTTACGTCCATTTCACCCGTCAGTGAAAATTGTTTTTACATAATTTACTTTATTATTTTGTAAAAATTAAACATTTGGTCCAACTTATTGGACCGGTTCCATATTATGCGTTTTTTGACGGATCTTATGCGGAATCGATGTGTCGAGTGACAAGCGACTAAAGTTAGTCCGGGGACAGATATTCCAAGCTTCTGATTGGCTGAAATTATCACGTGTTAAAATCCAGCCAATGAGAAGCAACGGTAGTTTTGAATCAGCCAATGAGAAGCGTTTCCCTGGACTGGATTTAGTCGCTCGTGAACATAAAATATGCTCCACCATAATATATTTTGGCAATACAGGATTTTCTCGACTTAGCGAGGATTAGGATACGGCACAAGCCGAATTTTATAGATAACTTACTTTGCAAACTCTAAAATCCTCTCTTAACGTAAACTTAAAATTCGGCTATTTAAATCACTTTGTTTCGTGTATTTCGTACTTTTACCGTATTCTACCTTCCTTTATCTAACCTTCATTCGAGTTAATTAGATCCGGCTAAAAGGTTTGTGCAGAGAAAAAGTGGACTTCGAGAGGAAGACTGTGCATAGGAACCTCGGCTTAAACATTCGATAGAGCCTCTACTTTAATAATTTCCCTCACACCGAAATTATTATTACCAGCCTAAGCTAACCTGAAGGGTTCGAACCTGCAAAGCTGAAGCCTTGCGCGCACCCAGGTAGTAATATAATAATAAAATATTTAAAGAAATGGTTAGAAGAAACCAAAATTTAGATGATGTACGGTTCTTAAAATACTTTAATTAAAATGCGCTCGAAATTTTGATTAACAAGCTATAAAACAAATTTCGCCTCCGGGGTGGCTGCGACCCCCAGACCTCCTCTCCTGCAAACAGCGAACTTATGGGGTATGGATTAAAATATTGTAGCCCCTCCCAGAATCAAATCCTGGGTCCCCTGCCTGTAGCTTGCAGATTCAATGCTCACGCAGTCAGTATTTTGTGCAAGATTAAGCAAAGTTTTTGCTCGTCTAAATAGGGTAAAAAAAAAAATGCATAATTTATTGTACCTCGTAGTTTCGTAGAGTGCCCACCTAAGCACTAAGTTTGAATGTTGTTTACTAACGTAAGTGTGCATGCATTATTATAATATTATTATACTGCTTCCTATAACACGCACACATACTACACTTTGGGTCGGTATATAATATGAATGATATACTCGAGAAAGTGAATACTCGTATAACATAGTGTTTTTGTTCCATCTCGATCTTATATAGAGGCAAAACAAAAAAAAAGTGATAGAACATGATGGAACATCATCTGGACTTCATCCAGAGAGAGAGTCAATAGAATACCATAATAAAAGAGATTCTTCTTTGCTCAGCACAATCATATATATAAGACTAAAACCACTCGAAGACGAGAAGATGATAAGAGTATTGGAAATGCATAGACAGTTATATTATATGATCCACTTAAAGAAATAGTACGTATAAACACACAGAGTCGTATTACCTTTGAGTGAAGTGTCTGTTTTCGGCTGTTGTATTATATTGATGCTGTTGAAATATAAAGCAATATTGTTTCAAAATACGAGTAATAATGTACCTTTAAATCCCTTGAGAAGGAATGAAAAGCAATATTATTTTTGACGTAATATTAAGAGCATTGGTGTAGATAACTTATATACAAACATAGGGAGGCTACGGCGGCTGCAGCCCCGTATAAAAATTTAAAACCTCTAAAAATCAGGAAATGATTTTTTGGTTCGGAACCGGAACCTGTAATCTCGAAAAAACAAAATTAGAACCAGAACGGGAACCGGAGGAATATTGTAGCTAGGCTACGTCATTTTTGAAAAAAATATGATTTGGAACCGGAACCGGTACAGAAATGTTGGAACCGGAACCCGAACCGAAATATTAAATGTCCTAACTCCTAAGTGAAGTACCGTATCAAAAAGTAAATTAAGGTCCCGAACCCTGCAATACACCTAATTTAATGTTTATTATACTTTTTAGGAAGATATAATTTTATAAAAAATAATATTCTTCGAAGATGGGTTTTAAAGCCTTTAATTCACAGACCCCAGAGGAACTTTCCGCGGAGTGCCCGGGGGAAGTTGAGTGTAGCCTATATAAGCATTTTCTTACAAATTAAGGTATTTTACAGTGTATCTTAATACTTGGGAGAACAATCTCCCAACTATTATACTGTAAATACCCCTCGAAACAAAATACCAATTTTAAATTGGTTTTCGGCTTGTCGGCGAAAAAAAGAAGTTAAGTTGCGCCTAAGTAATGTGCGTGATTTGCTTTCCAGTTTCCATACACACGTTCGTGTATTTAGGAAAAGAGCTCTTTTCAGGGGTAATTTTTATGGTTGTTTCCTAGGTCAAAAACTCAAAACCATTGTTTTACGAGTGCGGTATTTCATCAATAAAAGCGTGTTATAATCAGTTTTCTATTCAAGCTTTACAGTACTATTTTATGCAATAAAAATATACCTGAATAATGAGGTATATTCATAAAAATCTAACTACAAGGTATTAAAATATTCAATAAAAATTACAGGTTAAGTTATAACTTAACTGCTGTGTTATTATACGAAGAGCCTTGCAGAGTCTAGATATTCGTTGATCTATAATATATGAATTGCTGCTCTTATAGCAAATAGAGTTCTTTATTTACCAAGCTATAGCCCAGAGAAGCTTTTACAAAATTAAACGTCACTTTCAGTTCCACTTAACTACAACGTCCAAGTTCGTGTAACTACCGTTTACTTAATAAGACAGTCAAAATTGCTTTAACAAGAGAGAAAAAAAAGGGATATTTGTTAATGTATTTTATACTGAGAGCAAAGAAACATAATTAGACATAAAGCAATTGATCACGAACAAACTTAATCAATACTCTATCATACATATAATATAATATCTGGCGTATATTAAGCAGGCAAAGTTCTACAGTTCCAACTTATAAGAACTTTATTTACTTTAACTTATAAGAAATTTGAGTGTTTTTCTGTTATATACTCCGTATACGCAACAATCATGCAGTAACTTACCTCCCCATTTATGCCTTCACCTTTATTATGCGAGCCAATAAGCAATAAGTAGGGTGACGGTCCCAATAATTGTATTTTTCGTCATGACCCCGAATTTTTTTTTAATCTGCTCCCTATTTCGACCTTATACGGTAACACAATTAAACTTATTCTATGATGAAAGTTCGCGCTAAGGCCGTTTCAGTTCTAACTTAGGATGGCACCCCCATCATATGATAACATACAGGATTAAGTTATTTGTTCCGAATTCCTTTTGCGAAATTTTTAAAATTCAAATTCAATCTTAAGGTAGATTGACACAGCAAGCAGGCTTCAATGGGTCACCGGCACCGAACAACTTTTAAATTCGACTCGGAATAACTTCTCAAGTGGATGGAATTATAAGTTCGACAAGAATAGATTCGACAGGATTAAGTTCTGCACAATATAACTCCGATGCTATAACAGATTTCGACCAGAATAGATTCGACAGATCTATATATATCTCCGATGCTATAACAGAGTTCGACAGAGTTCTGCACAATATAACTCCGATGCTATAACAGATTTCGACCCAGAATAAATCGAAAAAATCTATGTATTACCGATATAATCGTCCAACTTGTCGAAGCTGTTCCATGTCGATTGTCGAAGTTACTCCCGCATGTCTGATCGCGGGTTATTCCGTGTCGAACTTATTCGAGTCGAATTTAATCTTATCAGACTTATTCCATTCGAACTAAAATTTGTTCGGGTCGGGGCTATTCCGTCTACAGACTTCAATGGCCATGTTGACTTCTTGTCAAGTCGAGTGGGAAAGTGACACACCTACTACTCATCCACTAGATAGTACTCGTACGTAATACCAAGTACGTTATACGCAGCAACTCCCAACAACAAAGAATGGTGGAGAAAAAACGACAAAAGCAGAAGAAAATAAATTATTTATAGTGTTTTATTACAAACTGATGATATCTCTTCACCGATCACATCGTGCGCGCAGCAGGCAAGCTATTTACAGCTTGGGCATAATATTTAATTTCATTATCTCTTTCTCATTGTAATAAGCATCATAGACCAAAACTTTATTATCTTTCTGGCACTTGCTTCATTTTCATAACAAAGGCTACTCTTTTTCTATCTTTTTCTGAGCCGATTATTGTACCCCGTAATAATAACCAATCGATAGTTTTGTAACTTACGGGTTTTCAACTTTTTTGTTTTGTTTTACAACACAGCAGATTTTTTTAATATTTAATATATGATAATCCCAAAATATATTTAACTATAGCATAATAATAAACAGATATACAGAAAAGTACAACAAAAATATTTTCATATTTTTAGGCTTCGACTATTTAGTTTTGTATGCAATAATACGTTTTTTAAATAATTGTATTGATTAATTCAAGGACCGTATAGGTTCAGTTTTCGTGTAATTTTTCAAGGCAATTTTGGTTCCCCTAAACGTTGAACTTTGTAAACTGGAGCTGCAGTATCGCATCGAATAGTGGCACGCACAGCCACCATGATCAATATGGCACCAGACTGCCTTGAAAAATTGTATATTATAAAACCTCGAAAGTCCAAATGCTCCTAGTCTTATAGGTGTAAATCAAAGACATAAATGGGTCCAGCATATTTTTATAGTTCGACCTATTTCGTATAGTTCATATTCTTATTAGAGCAACGCCAGCTATTCTGAACTCACACACGTAGGTCATTGGTGTTTTTACTCATTTATACGAAATAAAAAAAATATGAGAACCTTGGACCAAGAAGGACTCTAAGTGGTCCTAGAATCCAGCGACTCGGGAGGCTAAACACGGGAAACTACAAGATAACATTTGAATAAAATTATGTCTCCAACACCACGGTTTCAAAACCCTGCACCCGTACTGAGAAATAGATCTGTAGTCAACTCAAGTGGGTGCGATATATACCCCCTTGGATGATGGGAGAATGTAAGGGTAGCCGGAATAGCCCCGAAAACTTTGAGTTCAAACTGATGAAGTTAGCTATAAATAACCCCGAACGGAATAACGACACGGAATAAGTTATGAACTTAACTTATTCCGTGTCAAACTTATTCCTAGCAAACTTTATCCGTTCGAACTTATATAAAATAGATCCCTGAATTAATATTAACACCGTATGTGTCGAATATTATTTATCAATTATTATTAGAAGATTTTATAAAGAGGTACAAAGACGGTATTTTTTAATACTCGTATTTACGGTTTCGTATCTCTTTAAATTATACCTCTTTAGGGTGAATTAGGGTCCCCAAGGACATCTTAAACTAAATTTTCGGAGCCTATTAAAGATAATACGTAACACTTAATAATAATTAGTTAATTACCGAGTAATACCCCAGAGTTTGAAAGTAGATTCTAACGTCAGTTTTGAAAAACAAAAATTAAGAAAGAGTTAATTTATTTTAACCATATAAATCTTTATGTCACCGGCTCAATTAATTACATTTTAACCCATGATATTACGATGTTACAATTTAAAATAATTAAAGGTATAATTATTTACATTTAGTTACTTACTTCCTTTACATACTGAGATTTTATATGACAATATTAATTTACAATTTTTACGCATAAGTTATTCCATTTACATTTAACAAACCTTTTCAAATCAAGGCAAAAATTCCTCTTTCTTGCAGTTTTTTTTTATAATTATTTAAAACAATCCCAAAATATAGAATTGTATATTTTATTTTTTTGTTTTCAAAGTATTTTTTTATTTATTTTAAATAGTAATTTTATATTATTTCAGTAGAGTTGCAAAGCACTAAGAATATAGTGTAATATTATTATTATCAAGAATAGATAATAGGAAGATTGTTTAACCTCAATTCTTCAGCCAGCTTTATACCTGTCAGGTTCTAAAACACATGTCAGCGATCACTGACACTATCTCTGACTTGTGTCGCTTTAAAGCCTGTCGTTTTAAAGCCTGTACTGGCTGAAGCATTGAAGTTAATTGTACTCTTTCTTTATTATTCACTCTTGTTATTATGCTTAATATGAGCTTAAATAGAGCAAAATTTGCAACAAAATATAGGCTTAAATCTACCATCGTAATTAGGGATTTTAAAAATAGGAACTAAGAGTACATCAGTAATGTTTTATGTTAAAGACATTTCGAACCAGCGGTCTTTTCATTAAATGTTCGTATAACATGGTTTGGAAGAAAGACAGTAGCAAAGCCTTTAACACAGGTCTGGTATTACTGCAAATACTGTATATTTTTAGCCTCCATAGTTTTTTGGCCCTTAATATTTGTTTAAAATTTAATTTACACAACCTAAATCAAGAAAGATAATATTTTAGCCTATTTTTTTTCATTGACAACGTTCTAATTTTTTTTTTTTAAATCTATAATATCGAAGATAAAACTTTTCTTTAAATCTACTGTCTGCACAATATACAGCATAATTATTCTAAAAATAATATAAGTTCTATCGCTCAAGCGTTGAATTTATATAAGGCAAGGAGCTACGATTTTTTTAGAGTCTAACATAGTTTACAAAATGGACTTAAATTGGCCTATCATTAATACTAAGTTATATTTTAAAGTCACATTTTTTACATCAAAAGGACCTTAGTTAAATTTAATATTATTTTACTGAATAAACCAAAATTAATGGTACGTTACGATTAAAGGAGTAATTAAACTTTAAACATAACTTCACTCGGACTATTTTTGACTCACAAGGCAAGGAATTTTAGACATTTAAGATCTTAAGTCCTTGCATGGGGCAAATTAATGTCCTCAGACCAACACTGACGTCGGAATATTTGAAAGTTAGTTAGGTTAAGTTATAAATTACGCCATTAACAAACGCAGAATAAGCGAAAACATAGGGTATTCCAGTCATAATAAGTTAATATTTTACAGTACCAAATATATATAGCCTATCAGTAGGTTATCTAATCTTTAAAAGAGCATAAATATGAAATAAAAAGCAAAAAGCAGGGTAGATTCGTATAATATTAGAGTTAGAATTAGCTATTAAATAGAGCTTTATAGAGTCAGACACAATAGGTGGTAGAGTAAGTACTATAATAATGTAGACTGCACAGATTTATTACTTCAATCTTGTAGGTCTGGTATTTAATTAAGTTTGTTCCAATTAATTGTGCCATTATAATATTATTATACTCTTAAGTTATTATGTTTTTTTGTGGCAGTGGAGAATCATATAATAATTATTATTATCATTAAATGAGATTAATTACGACGTATAAAAAATTGGGTAAAAAAATGATAATGGAAATGAAATCACCGTGATGATTTTATTTCAGAATTAAAGAAAAGATTTATGATTATTAATGCTACGACAAATATAAGGAGATGACAAGACAGGAGATTGCTGAAGCCATTTCTTAATTAAGCCCAATACATTTTTTAGATCATCAGTCATCCAACTGATCCATTTCTCCTATCTTAATCCAGGTATCATTTTTAATCAAGGTAATACATTTCAGATCTCATTATATGCAGATTTTCCAAACCCCATGCTATAATTAAAGAAGAATATAACTGGTACTGTTTTAGCCCTTTTTAGTGCAGGATAAAAATATGCCAGCTCTCCAATAACATTGTAATGATAAGAATAAAGGCTTCTTAGCCCGTAAGAAGTACCTAAAACTTAAATTTTATTACTGTAATTTATGATTAGTTGATTATCTATATCATATTTATATTATTTTGAGGATTCTGTTTAAATAAAATGAAATCTTTAAAACTGAAAGCCTTTCCACTATCTCACGTACGGTAGCCTACCTATTATCTTGCTAAAACTTCAAAATTCTGCATAATACTTTCGTTGATTCTATCGACAAAGAAATTAATGGAAAACTACGAATAACTTGTTGGCAGTAGGTTTGATCTCCTTTTAATTTTTTTTCCTAACTTATATTTCCCCTTCATCAAGGGGCAACCATTGGAGAGTGGTGGGGGTTGCCTGTGGTGAAATACATTATCCGAGATGCAATTTTAAGAGTACAGGTATTTTAATAAATTCGATTAACCTTCCGAAATACCATGCAGGCTGCAGCCTCAATAAGTTTAGCTTAGGCAATTTTTTATTAAATATTTTGGGTCGTTGTACCACTGCAATTGTTGATAATACGGAATTTATTCATACACTCAATTTAAGTTATAGTGGTAGATTTCCATGAATTTCTCTATAATGGCACTGTCACTATGGATAATTTCATTGAGCTTTTACGTACTTTGTCTGGATTATTTTTGTGTTTAAAATAGATTAAAAAACCAAAATATTACAAGATAAAATATTAAAATATAAACTATTAAAACTCAAAGCAAAATGTATAATAAAAATTGAATAATATATAAAAATATGTACACAAAATAGAATAAAAACATTATTTTCAAACTTATATTTTTTCGATGTTAAAAAAAGTATTTTTATATCATTGGCTTTAATTTGAGCTTTTTTCTATTCAAAGCTATTTTATTTTTATTATTATTATTATCGTCAGAATTTGTTACAATTATTTTCGTCGCTTCTTTGGAGAAGATGCCGTGTAAAGAATATTATTTCGGCATCGTATTTTAAGGCTTTTTTGGTACATAATTATTTTGTCCTAATAATGCGACTACATTTCAAATGTCATCGTACACTTCACATGGAGACAAATTATTACTTCCAAACATTAGACAGTTTGGGAGAAACATTACAAGAGGCAAGACACTGGAGGCAAGAAGACGTACATTAAATGCCTGCTATTCTACTTGCCTCCCGTCTCTTGCAGTTGTCTCTCGCCTCTTGTAAAGTTTATCCCAAACTGTCTAATTATGGGCCTATCAAAAGCAATCCAAACCTTTGTTTATTAAAGAATGTATGTATGCTTGAAAACAACACCTTTGAATGTAATCGCATAAATAGGATAAGTACCAGTTATTATTTAATGGAAAGCTCTATGTGTACCCTTTGGAATAATAATTATTAAACCAAAGATTCTCGTAGACTTTTGCTATACGTTTCGGGACAAACTAGGGCAAAGTCGGAAATTACTTTGGGCAGAGCGGATTTCTCTTCGTCTCGGAAGCTCTCTCCGTTTTCGACGATAACGGTACATCTATCTACATCAACCAACGAAGACTCGCCATTATTCGTATTAATTATTTCGGCCTCTTCTTCTATTTTGTCTATTACAGTATTTTCTCTCACAAACGGTTGATATTCTTCCAATTTAACCAACTTTATCTTCTGTTTCCTATGAACTCCGACCTCGTATGAAACAACTGAAGCGT
Source organism: Symphylella vulgaris (assembly GCA_034698405.1). Taxonomy (NCBI): domain Eukaryota; kingdom Metazoa; phylum Arthropoda; class Symphyla; family Scolopendrellidae; genus Symphylella; species Symphylella vulgaris. Next base: position 4,266 of record JAQGBM010000383.1, on the reverse strand, counting down.
GATCCAACTTTCCCGGAACCATTCCCAACTTCTCGCACAGCTTCTTGCGCCTCTGTTTCTGTTCGTTCCGACTCAGAACCTGGTCTCCCTCTTGGTACAGGTCCGGATCTTCGAGAATCCGTCTCTTGGCACACGTGAGTTTGGTGGCAAAGTCCACGAGGGCCTCGCAGAGTTGGACCGCCGATTGGCAAGCACCATCTCCAACCGTTACTCCATTGTTCAAAAGATCCTCCATCCTAAGAAGCGTAAGTTCGTGCCTCTGGAAGGCTTCGACTGCCGGAAGCGAGAGGTCGATGGGAGGACTTACGTACTCGCCTTCCGGTCCGTCGCTCTGGAGTCTATTGTACTTCCGGTTGGTCGTCCCGTTGCTCTTGTTGTCGGCGTTGTTTGGTTGTACGATTGGTTCTTCGCGAGGAATGGCGAACTTACCGACGACGGGGTCGAAGTTGTCGGATATGCCGTCGCTCGTAAGAAATACGATGTCGCCCTCTTCGACACGAGTCATGGAACACGTCAGGTTTGCGAGTTCCGGGTTCCGTCCGTCCACTGGTCCCAGGGCTCCCAAGGCGTCTCTCATATCTCTCATCGAATAGATGTCGTGGGATCCTGAAACAAATTGATATTTTTAATTATTTACACCGTATTATAAACCTAATTTATTACAGCTACTAAAGGAAAACATCGACCTAATTAAGAATTACGGTACTAGCTTTCTTTCACATCTTTCTTTGGCCAAACTTTTACGTTTTACCACTCGATGGTTTTTACTCGCAGGCACTGATGACAAATTAAAGCAAGGGTATAGCCTAATTCGCTCAAGGAATTCCCACCCATTTCGATTGAATCTGCATCCTGTTCCCATGAGCATAATTGACTCGCTAATAAAGTTACGCTTTCTATTCTACAACATAAAGACGTAACTGTGCATATAACTTTCGGAGAATTGATTCCAGATGGCGCCACAATATTCGACAAGTTTCCTTCTCTGTAGTTCTTCCCATCAGTCACACTATTCAACAGTATTTTTTTTCATAATTCAATGCATCTGGGGGGATGTTATCATTGCATGGGGATGTTATCGTTTTATATGAATACCTCATTCTACCAGTTATATAATGGACTTTGATACTGCAGGAAAGCAACAGATGCACCTAAGTTACTCCCACTTTTTTTATCCCTCCTCCCCCCACCCATTGAGGTCCTAGTTACTTAATATATATATATATATATAAGGCCCCCACCCTGCTATATACCGATCGAGCTATATACTACAACCACACAACAAAGGATCAGCTGTTTTATCAGGATGCACTCTCACTCGATGTACATACTCACTTTTACTTGCCAGATTATTAATTTCCGAATTATCTGTATGCGTAAAAGATTACAAGCTGTATACCATGATATTAGTTTAACCACAAATATTAGGTTCTTAAAAATATATCCCGCCCTCATTCTGGGTTAATGACGGCCGATAAAAAATATTTGCCAACAATATATATAAGTTACGTAACTTACTGTATACTTCGTAGGCTATCTTATAATAAGCATCATAATAGGCTACATATCTTTATTAATAACTCATTAATTCTCAAATTCAATGTATTGAAAGCTGGTAATGGTTTAGGCAGGCTAATTCTAAATTACCGAGAGCTCTCAGAGGAAACACCGGTAAATAAAACAGCCCGGGCTATTGACCTAACTGAAATTACTACGTAAAAAACCGTAAAAACTACAATTTCTTATGCGGTAACTTGTACACGAGTTATGTCACAAATAAAGTTATATAACTTACGAGTATCCCAGTTGAAAAAAATTTTATATGATCATTTAATAATACATTTTATGGTGTTGAAATTATAATTTTCGGAACTAACAAAATTTCGCTAGTTTTAACTTTATATCGAGAGCTTCAACATTACGGTTATATTAAAATACCGTATTACCGAGAGTACAGTACGTATTGATTCTGAATTATATTTTCCTTACGAACAAACTTACTTTTCCGTAAGTTACGTTTATTTTCAAGGTAAAAAAAGGAAATTATGTAACAAAATTATGAATACAAAGTAAAATACAGTAAGTTAAAATATTCAAAAATATTTCTGCAAGTACAGGTAGGCTATTGTTCATAACTTTATTTTCCAGTGTGCCTAGACTACCGTATTATTTTCTTTTATTTTTTTCATCTTTTCAAGGTAAAAGGAAAATTACATAACATTTTATGCTTGGAACATATATTAACTCTCTCTAAGTTACTTCTTGCGGCTCTTTTGTGGATCAACTATTTTTATATTATTATAATAACGTTACTGTATTAGCCTAGCCCTATTACTTTAAAATGCATATTGCTATAAGTATGCAGAGGGAATCATTAGGAATTACGTATAATCCTAATTCATGGATAATAATATTCTGGGCTTATATCGCGTAAACATTCTAAAATCTAAATACATTCGCAAGCTACACTATAATCCAATCAATGCTGCTAGGATTTAGAGCAAAGCTGAGGATGAATAATTATTAATTAACAACATTATTCTGCCTTTCGTTTTAGCATAGCTTAATGAAAATAACCTCATCACTAGGCTTTAGAGATATCGTATCATAGTCAACAACTATATAATACACGGTATATTATAACACGTCTAATGAAACTGATGTACAAAGGAAAAGGATCTATAGGGACTAGGCCTTATTGTGAAGGAGGAAAATGCCTATATAGAAGATCATGTTTCGCATCAAATTTTCTTCGGTTCAATATCTCCGGAGAGAGTGTCGAATAGAACAAGAAAAAACAACAGACCAGTTATTTTTCCATTGTTCTCCTATGGGTTTTTCATCAACAAGAGCCAAAAAAAAAGGAACGTTAGTAAAAGTTACTTATATGTGCTTCAACGAACAAACTAGCCATGCCTGCTCAGATGCTTTTAACATTTTCGCGGAGGCAGTAAAGCAGAGAGATCTGTGACGAATTAATTGGCCAGAGATCGATGGAAAAATAAACAAAAAAATTCTTTTTTCGAGACTAACTTACTATAATTAAAGCGACAGCAGGCTCAAACAAAGTTTTTCTTTTATAAGGTTTATGCTTTCATTTTCAGAGTTTATACTTTATATGGTGCAGTTTAAAAAAATTAAAGGGGTTCGCAACTGATAAAAAAAAATGAGAAATGACATTAGTTCGTGAATGATGACATTCCAGCTCTAATAATACCGTATTCTATAATATACCTAAGGTAGTTTCCCGCACTCCGTATTTGCGGCTGTAGACGTATGCCAGACTGTCTCCGACGTTGCAAGTGCACATGATGTATTCTTCGGAATCTTTGAGAGGGCAGATGAAGGCAGCACACAGTGTGGTCAGCATGCCGTCCTCTTGAAGGATGAGGTTGTGGGCGGAAAATATGGATCGAAGAAGAACCACAAATATATCCTGTAAAATAATAATAAAAACATCATGAGTCATACGTTGCAGGTCACTCACTTTTGTCTACGAATTTTACCGATTAAAAGTTAGTTTATAATTTTAAAGTTATCATCATTTTATTCTTGGTTACAAATCAATGCAATGGCAGGAAATTTAGCCTTTCCCAATAAGCAATAATCCACAAATTTCTCCTGCATCCGAAAAAAAATTATATGATCGAAGGTTAGATATTCTTAGGCCTATACCAAAAAGCTGGGTAATGTAATACTCTGTAATCAGTGTTGTCAAATGAGTTTCTTTGATGATGAATTTGCCAACTTCTAATATCCAATCCATTTTAATGGTACGGGGTAATACACAACCGGTATTATTCGTAAAAGTTACGTACGTATTGTGTGAATATTAATGTTTTTCTCGTTATCCTCATTCCATCATTTTTGGCGCATAGCATAATATACCGAAATGAGTTTCTGTAATATACAGCATGAAATAAATGAGGGAAAAAACCATTAATATCACAGCAAGGCACTTGTGATTTTCGTAGTCACGAACTAAGATATTACAGCGACAAAAATCACGTACTACAGTATATAGGGCCTTTGTCAGAGAATCCTCGAGTCTACGGCTAATTGCTGCTGTAGCACTCGAGATGAATAAAGATAATAAGACTTGCTCACAGTCACAGGAAGTCCTGTAGTTGTGTTTTAGAAAAAAAGACTAATACAACGATTCCATTTATTTATTATCAGAAAGAAAAGAATTGGAATTGACTGAACTATTACCGTAACTTACTAAAAGGAAATTAGGAATCTGAATTAGAAGTTAATATTGTTGAT
>JAQGBM010000382.1:0-14329 GCA_034698405.1 Symphylella vulgaris | reverse complement strand
CATGTATTAGACCAAGCAACTATACCGGTATGGATATGATGACTTCTTTACTCGAAAAGCTACATTAGTTATTATTCCTCATGGCATAAGATATGACCTTGTTTTTTGGCAACTTAGATAATAATTATAATTATGATCTTGAGTTTGCGCTTGTCCTACACAGTCATGTTTACGATTAGCCTTAGAACAAAAAGAAATCACTGATAACATTGGATGATTGGTGCAATACTGTACGATGCTTTAGACCAGGGATGTCAGAGTTGTAAAGATTAACAATATACTAGTATACAAATATATTATCTACCTCCTTGGTTTAACGGGCCGCAAATGAGTAGGCTTGACCCAGGGGGCCGCATGCCATGGACAGGAAAAGAAGGACCTCTCTCATACGTGAAAAAGTAGGCCTATTGAATAATAATTAAAATGGCTCAGACAATCAGGTCGAACTGATTATAAGCGGCCAAAGCATCTGAAATAAAGATAATATGTCCCATGCTTTTTTTTTTAAAACCATATTTAGGGAACTTTTTTTTAATAAGTTGAATAAAATTTTGTAATCTAAAAGATTGGGGGTCCGCGGGGCAGCCCCGGGAATTTTTTTTTTAAATAAAATCAAATTTCGTGCATTTTAAAGCACTTTCTAGCTTTTTTTTATTGTTTATAGGGGCCGCAATTCATGTATTTCTTGAATTTTTAAGCGGGCCGCGTGTTTGACACCCTAAAATAATTTTATCTTCGTAACCTTTGAATTTGAACGAAAATGCTCAATCAAAATGTTCGTCTTGGGGCTCTTGCATGGGTAGATTTATTCGAAAACTTAAAAAATTGTGGGGTCACAGCAGGAAATAAAAATACATTCTATAATATATCTTATTATCTTTTTATATCTCGATTATCTTTTTATTTCATACTGTGACCCCACATTTTTTTACGTTTCGAATAGATCTAATATATACGAAACTCGATTGCAAGCGATTGCGGAGTAAATCCGACCTCTTTCTCGGGTCGAACCCTAACAATTCGTCAAGTAAGTCCGAAAAACTCGACGCAGATTGCAGACACCCATCATAATACAATGATAATAGTAAGTTTATTACATAGCACATAAATTCGACCAATAATTCGACCACATAAATTTGACTTAATCTCAACGGAATTTTCGCCAACATAATTTTTCTAAGTTCCTCCCAACGGCCAAGGGTATTAAGTTATAATAGCAAGAACTATAATTAACTTCATTCGCAATTTCGCATGTTTAATTTACTAACTTTAAAACTAAAATTTCAGGGAATGTCGGGAACGAATACTTCTCCTTTTATGGTACCAACCAGAGCCAAAGCGGTAAGAAAATAATTTTAAATTGACTTATCACAATAATAATGCATCCTTTAATTCATTTGAAATAATCTAAACGTTCAGTCAAAATGCCAACTCCAATGGCCGATATTCTAACTTATTTTGGACTTACCGTAAAAACCGGCATAAAAGTCGCAGGGGGACTTTTGGGATTGGAATTTTGAAAGGCGTTGGCTATTATAACGCAAGCCGCAGAATGACTTAATTAACTCTATATGCCTGTTCGGCATAGGTTTGTTTTGAAGAAAACTGCGGCTTATACGCCGTTTTTTACGGTATTATTCTTATCAGTAGTACAGTACAACTGGGTAGTATTAACAATATATTACTGTTAAAGAGTTTTATCAATTAATTTATCTAGAAACTTTACAGCTAGAACTTAAAAATTATTACGTAATTTTAGCCCGCCTTGGGAACAAATCCAATAACAGTAGCAGCTCCTGGTAAAAATGGAGACAGCTTTGTTTTGGACATGGCAACTACTGCAGTAGCCGTAGGAAAGGTACGAATATTATGGTAGAAATTATAATTAGCAGGTAGCCTACGCTGTACATTTTTATAACTAAGATGTTATGTTCACAGATTGAATTTCAGAAACGAAAAAATGAACCAATACCATACGGATGGGCATTGGACAAAAATGGAGAGGTTTGTTCATTAATTATTACATACCTTGCGCGGCAAATTCAGCGCAAAGCCCCGATAGATTCAACTCACCCTTTATATTGAATTCCAAGTCGGAATGTTCTGGGATCAATCGCTACACGCCACGTGCTGGCTTTACCGGGACCAGATTTCGACCGAATGGGTGTCTCGGTCCATATGGACCCGAGTTACCCGAAAAGGTCCACTTGATAAGGGATGGTCCCAGAGACTTGAAATTCGGTGTGCGCACTCGGCATATGGAAAAAGCTTGACGCTGAAAATTTGAGCCGAATCCATCTGCTCGTTTGCTAAGTTAGTTATTAACTTTAACTTTGTTGTTTTCATGTCACCGCTTTGAGCTGAATTATTTTCCGCGCACGGTATAGAAAATTAGAAATTAGAAGGGTCTATGGGAATTAGCAACAATGGATATTTAGTATTTTTCTTATTCATTTTCTCTTCAATACTAGCAAATTATATGCACAGATTATCATTGATCAACCAAATACTTTCATACATCTATGAGATCCAATATCAAATTTGATGCAGCTAACTGCTGTACCTATATTTAGTAGGTGTTTTCATTTTTTAAAAATTAATTGCTGTAATTAATTTTACATTACTGTAAAATCACAACAGAACAATAATTATGATTCATAAATGAAGACTGTGCACTATATACGGTATAATGTGCAGTCTTGACAGTGATGTTACACTTGACAAACTTTAGTAACTTTAATAGTCAATAATTTTTATGTTGTATCCTCAATGTTACCACTATATTTAGGGTATTTAAAAGGTGTACTATTAAGTTACTAAAGTTTGATATCAACTAAATATTACTATATCTTATGGCTAAATTTAGTGTTCTCAGATCTGCTGGCAACATTGCACAGTGCACACACATGCTCTTTATAAGCATTATGTGTTATTCGATATGTAAATGAAACACGATAACCATCACATACAAATTCAAATCAACCGACGAAAAGTTGGCGTTATATTCAAACAGCTCGGCGGGTCATCGTAACTGATACGTCATTAACACCCCGGACACCACACACACTATTTCCAATCATTTCAAAGTCAACCTGTCACCACCAATTGGCTCAACACACGACGTTCCCTCACGTTTTTTTATTCATTTTTTTTACAATAATGCATTTCCTAAAATATATGACATAATCTCCTCCATAGCCTACTTAATGCAATAACCAACATGCACAAAAATAATGTAATTTGATTCTTAAAGTTACTTACCATTGATATTGTAGAATCCAAATGAGGTGCTGGGAATATTGTCTCCAATAAGTCTGCTGTATCAAACTGCAACAGAAAAGACATGCTATCAGTATTCTCTTCATAATTTAATTTACGGGAATCTTGGTCAAACCGATGAACGAAGTTTTGTTTTTAACTCTATGACCAAATTGACCACCGTTGTACAAAACTGTGCACCAAAGCCAAAATCGAATTCGGCTTGGGTGCACAGTTTTGTAAATATATACTACTATAAATCTTCTTTTTAAATAACGAATCCTTCATAAATAAGTAACCATTTGTAAGCTTAATTTATTCATTATGTGTATTTATATGGTATGCTCTAATTGGTATTTTTTGCTTTAATATTTTTGTCGCTGAGGTAGTGAAAATTAAGAAAAAAACATCACGGTCCATCTTTTCACCTTAAACTTTTTAAAAATAATTGGGATTCGAACCAGAATTTCTATGTTTTCACTCTAACAACTCCGTTAATGGTCACCCTCCCAAAGTAAATAAGCGACTGATTTAAACTATATTTTCATAATATCAGACCGCCCTTCAGCATGTATTCGACTATACTTCTACCCTCTCTGTTATCCCTGTAGATCGATTAAGATATTTTTTACAACTGTGCATATTTTTAAAAATAATTTTTTTTTCTCCAAAGCGTTGACGCGAGATTTGATTGATTAGAAATTAATTGTCGGTTCGTCATACGTCGATCAATCAACCCGTGACCACAATAGAGCGAGATATCAATTATCACGTGGCTAGTTTTCTGACAAGGGTATATAACAAGCCGTCTGCAACTTTCGCTGCATTGGAAAGGTTTGGGTGCTCAATTGAACAAAAAATAAGAGATATTACGAGTAAATAATATTCCTTCAGCCAAAAAAAAGTTTTATTTTTTGTAGAAACCACACCGCGCGAGGGAAGGGAGAAAAAAACTAACACATCGATAATTACGCAAGCGTTTACAGTATTTCAGAATAACCCACGTCTTTAATCGTTTCTGTTTTCAAGACAGGAGTTCTCTATACAAACGTGTTCTATCATAACATTGGCAGCCTATATCTTAAGCATCAGCAGTAGTAGTAGTAGTAGTATTATACAATTACAATTAGAAGAATTGATTTTGAAGTGACTAACTTAATTTACAACAATGTATTTCCTCCGAAAAAATCACTGAAAGTTAAACTACTGAGACTATTGACCCACAAGGTCTAATAAAAATAACTTTTTGTTGTCTTTTATAAAGTCCTTTTTTCTGAGAAAAAGCGACCCCTCTTAAAATAATATTATATGAATTCGTATACTAAAGTTATTTATTGTACCAATTCGGATTTGATCAACTTATTATTTTCAATATACCGTAATTGAATTCGAGAAACAACTCTCAATAGTTTGTTCGAACGACATTATTGGCTAAATACACGCCTGATCAAAATGTCCAACAACTCTATACAGACTAAAATTAAGTTTGATTCCAACAAACCAGAATAACTTAATCGACAAGTAAACAAAGTTTTCGATTTTTGGCACCTCATAGTTCATCAGATATCACAGAACTAAAACCTGGTGATATTAACTGTGTGAAATCTCCCAAAATAACGTTGTAACAGTTGCTACAAATTCTGCAAATCGTGCGTAACATAACGCTCCAGTAGATCATCAGCCGTGCTGTATCGTTGTACCTTATTCTTTTTTAGTTTTCTCCCCTATATTTTAGTAACAAAGTTTTTATATATAAAATATTTTTTTATATTTATAAAAGTTTAACCTAATATATCTTAATCACTGACGTATCAAATAATATAAAAGAATACTTCTGTATAAAAACTGGCCACTGCATGCTGCAGTATAAGTTGTGAAGTGTAAACATTCACACGTCAGTTAGCATATCTTCCAAATCTCGAAATTAAAAAGAATAAGTTAACAAAATCTCCGTGCCGGGGCTCACTATACGAGTATAGCATGATTTAAAACTAATACTAACACTAATCCATTGATTCATTTTAAAAAAATGTATATTAAAGGAATTATTGATTCAAGATGTGTTGAGAGATTTTGTTATCTCGGGATCGAAGATATTTCTTGCTGGCAATGATCAAACAAAAGAAAAGCAGAATTGGTTATCATGCAAAAACTATTATTAAAATCCATTTTTTTTTTAGTTTTGGCCAGCTGGTCAATTCTTCTATTATTTTTTTTTTAGGAAAAATTTTATGCCTGAGAACACTTTCATATTATAAGATTAAAACTTAAAAATTATACAGTATTTTGGTTTGCTGCTCACTGTATCAATATGTTAGAAGTTGTACGAATCACTTTTCCAGTGATTATTTTTTGGCTTATATTCTTTCTTTTTTAATACGTTACTCAACATTTTTGGTCAAAACTCAAAACCTAAGAAGACTAAACTAAACCTAAGAAAGTAAAAATATACAGAAGAAGGTTGAGGGCCATATTAAGAAGAATGTTGAAAAAAAAACCAAATGTAAGTTTACAAACAAGACAACAAAAAATTAGAGAGTGCTCCCAACCCAAATGGCAAGTACTGAAAGAATCTTTCATAAAAAAAGATAAAGAGAAGAAATTGGCATAGTACTATGGAAACATTGAAAGAATAGAAATAAGTTATGAGATTTCCTAGGCATTGGAAGGAAATATGGAATAAAAATATGGGGACTTGGAAAGGAAAAGATGGCAGTAAATACAGAAGATATTATCCAAAACTCCAATTAATGTGCATGGAGAGAGTACAAAAATAATAGGATATAATAGCCTAGGTAAAATGGGTTTAGCCCCAAAAAGTATAATTTTCTGTTTAAGTTTGATAAGTGGAAGTTAGGACAGTATAGGTAATTAATAAGAAAATTACCAGGATTTCGGAGATTTTTTTTTTCTCGAGAATTTTGGGCAAGTTTCAACACAGTGCAACACGGTAGAAAATTATAAAATTTTTACTTTCATGCAAGAACATACCGTAGTTAATATCGGATAAACTATAAAAACGAAAGTTATTAGGCATGACGAATACATTTAGTACAAGCAGAAAAAAAATGGTTTCAAAAAATTCAATAAATAGGCTATATTACTATTAAAAGAATATAAAAGAGGTGATGTTCTCTGCGCGTGCACTTTGATAAACAAGCACGAAATCTTATAATACAGGTAAGTCTCTATTGTTGCGAACAACAAGTGGTTGTTACCTCTAGGGCAGCAACACACGCGCAATATTTTGTGCACAGTCATATGCATTTAAACCCCCGCAAGTAAACGATAATGGAAAGATGATGCGGCGCTAAATGTTTCGCGTTCCTTTATTTTTTTCGTATTATAAGGTGCAATGAAAAATTACCCAGATCTGTTTAAAGAAACGATGCGTTTAATTGTTTTCTTTTGTGCTGTTTTGAGAGATCATCATTATAATCATTCTCATCTCAATTTCTAAAGCGCCAGCACCATCTGTAACATTATTTCGTGCCCACGTATTTAGGCGACAAAAAATAGGCATCACATACTGAGCTTTAATGATAAGGGTATTTTATAAGAAACCTATTCAATATTACGTAATGGCTTACAAAACAATATACGTAGCCTAGGCATATCACCATCATCATCATCATACGCCTTTTACCATGTCGGGGTCAGCCTTTCGAGTTCTACTTCTCCACTCCTTCCTATCTTTAGCAATCTCCCCATTTATAGTCTAGGCCTACAGCTTCAAAAATTTTTATATGTCAGATGAAAAAGGGAGTGAAAATTTTATAACCGAACCTTTTTTTTTAAATATTAATTCTAAGTTATGTTCATGTCATGGATGTGAGATGTTTTATTTTTTATTTTTACGAAAAAAAAAATATCATTATTGTTATTATTGTTATTTTTTTTTTTGTTTCGAGTTTGGCCAACTAGGACCACGTAAAATAACTACAGCTATGCAATAGTTATTTGAAATTAATTTCGGGGAATTGGCGAGCCAATTCAGAGATAGAACTAGGATTGTAAGAAGTCCCAGATATTCGTCCGAAACGCCTGATCCACAGGACCGAAGTCCTTCGAAGAACGCAGATGAAGCGGGGGTACAGGCACGGGGAATGGGCCTGACGATATGGTCGTGGAACAGGTCACCCATCCTAACGCTGACCACACCCGACGGAGTTGTTATTATTATTACTGTATTTATTTTTATTGTTAAAAATATATTTTTTATTATAAAATGAAAATAAATTACCACAGTGTTTTTTTTAATATTTTTATTATTATTTTTTATTTTGTAATTCGGTAATAATAATAATATACTGTAATATAAAATTACTAACCTAAAAATTTCAGATTTAGGTAATGCAAAGTGTCAAGATTCCCATATACCTTTTTTTTACGGAAGATTTATATTAATGTCGATTATTTTTTGGAGTGAATAAACCGGAGGCGAATTATGATCACCACAAAAAAAAAATTTGCTTGAAAAAATTGATAATTTAGAATATAATTTTATCGACATTGATAATTTAATACGTTAAATACGCTATGGGTAGCCTATACAAAGATGAAAATCAAACAGTTAGTAATTTGTATGGGCTACGTTGATTGTATATGAATTAGCTAACAAAATAATAATGGTAATTTAGCAACTACTGTATTATAAACGAGTACAGCATATAGGCTAAATAACTGTAGGTACCCACTGATATTGATAAATTTTACGTGGACTGTGTAATTAATGCATAAATTAACCTCGATGAAAGATTTTTATAATATGCCAGTCATTTGTCTACAGCAAGAAGAACATAATATTACTATTTACTGTTCTGCTACTTTTCAGGTGCTGCCCATATACAGGTATAGAATAATAAGACTATACTCTGTCTCTATAAGTTGAACATTACATATTATCCCAAGTTCAGGATGAATCAGCAAAATATCACCTCTCTCTCTCTATCGCAAACTCAAAGTGAAATTAGAACAATCATTGTGTTAACAAACACGAGAGCCTTTATTTTTTCTTCTCATACCTGCTCATTACGGTATTACAAAAAAGGGGATGAGGTTGAAACATAATCTGACCAACCTGGAAAATTAGACAATTATCTGCAATTTTCATACTTTTTTCACGCACTTTTTTTTTTGCAGCTCGGAGAAAGGAATCGTGCCATCACGTTACCTATAAAGTTTATTTTTCACACATGCTTATAAAATGCCGACAAAAAAAAAAAACAAAAACTAACTTAACTTAATACTATGATACTAACAGGCATATAGGAATAAATACATAAATCATTATTCTGATAGAGAATATAATATTAATTATGCTTGGATGTATTATTTTTACTGTATTTGCTTGTATTATTTTGACAAAATACTTCTTAGCAACCAAAATCCCGCAATTTTTTGGTAATTTTCATAGGCTAAATTACAAAATGTAGTTGACGTTTGACCCAATGGCAACTTAAAGTTGATAGAATTTCTAAAACTATTTTTTTTCTGGGGCAAGTATTAACTTATTTATTAATCTAATTTTTTATTACACTTATTTTATGTTTTCCTAAATAATTAATTTAATTAATCAACTGGAATCTATTTGCGGTATAGACTATCAATAATAACTTAATTGCAGATATTATGTAATCTGGTAATCATGTGAATTATGAAGATATTGGAAATGTCTGTGCCTTATCTACTATTCCCTACTCTGAGGTGCAGAATGAAATCCTGAATGGAAAATGTTTGTTTCTTAGCATACTGTAAAACGCACACTATTATCAAGATTACCTTGGAAAACACCGATACAGTCAAAACGTATTGATGATTATCTGATCAAATTGTTCAAGTGATTGATGAAAATTGATCACACGTGTAAATAATTAATTTCTGACGTTATACGTGTACCATCATACTGTTTTGAACGATTTGGATTTTTAATTGAAATTGCTCTGAACAGCGTGTATGAGAGCACTGCTTAGTGCTTATAGGTACCATGAGGATTTTTATGTGTTTTAAAAAATGTCTTTGGCTATTATATTACTCGTACATAATCATGATTTTTTTTGTGTTGGGTTTTTTGGTGTTGAGCACTACCTTTTTTTCAAAACTCTATGCCTCTGCTATTAACCGTATCTGCCTTAGTACGTTATACTAAGACTTGCTGTAGCTTAATAGGTTCTCTATACTTTTTACTCAAAGATAATGAAGTCTCACTGTTTCAGAATGGCAAATTATTATTTAGGAGAACAATACTTAATGTCAATTGTTACTGATTCGTAAAATGATAGAATTATTGCAATTCACATCAGAAATATTTTGGTATCGAACATAATGTGAGTAACTTAATTAACTTATATTTTAGGTATAAGTTCCAACAAATTTTGATTGGTAATTCCAACCAGCTATCCCATTTCTAATTCTATTCTATTCTAATGTTAAAAATAAAACTTTACTCGGTATTGTTTTAAACCTTTTTAAATACTTCTGAAGCTCTATTCAGTACGGTACCGGTATTATCTAGCACCTTTGAGTTAGATATTATATAATATACGGTACACATAACGTATGATGTCTTATATGAAATGGAGGCATTCTCGATTCTTTTCTTTAATAAATAGCCGTCGTACGGAAACAAATAACAGGGGGTAAAAAGTCTGTTTAATTGTCTGCTGGGAAGTAAAATAGCAGGAAATTCCCTTTCTCAGTCTTCCTTTTAACATCCACCCAGGGCGTAGGTATTTTTAAGGAAACCTCCTGCCGATTTGGAGTAAATTGCAAAAGCATTACTTGTAGGAACCACCAGAGTCCTAAATTTTCCGAGTATCAACAAGAACAGAATACAAGTGTATGAAAGAAGAATATACACGGGTGTACCCGAAGCAACCTATGCTGCACTGCTTCTTACAAGGTTATACGACAAGAGAAGGGAAAAGGTATAATGTTAGAAAGTGTTTGAGACCTTGTAAGGAGGCTACTCAGCCCACCTGGCGGTTATACGAAATACCTTGTCCATATCCAGTTTACAAACCAATGCATTCGAGAAAGGCATATACGGGGAAGAAACATATATAAGACGATCAGCCGATGAAGGCGACATCTTCACGCAAACTTTAATTCTTTTAAAATATAATTGGTTTGTAAGAAGCACTTTCATGTACATTTAGGATTGTGAAAGATATTATCGCCGCACTTACAAAATAAGACCCTCTACGTCTTTGGAGAGGAAAAATATGTTTGCAAGTACCTAACTCTTAGTAAATATAGGCTATATTATTAATTTAAAATTATTACATTTGCAGAGTTATAGTCCGTAAGTAACAGTTACAGTAAAGAGCTTGACAGACATAAGAAGTCCCAATATTTATATTGATGTTGGCATTGAATCCGTAGATTAACTGTCATGGAGTCTATGCCTAGAAGTCGAATTGGCGACTTCTTATGTTTGTCCTGCAAAGACTAGCTATAAACTAAAAAAAAAAGTTTGCAAAGATCGCAACAAAACAGTAATTTGCCAATGCCCGAGAAAATGACGTACGGGTACTTTCATGTTGTAATGTAAAATTTTGTGCTGTGATTTTACAACATTCTAGGAAAAAATAAGTCACATCTCGCATTGATTGCTACAAAAAAGACTGTAATAAACTTAAAATAATAATTGTTCTGATATACGAGTAAGTTACTACAGAAGACAAATCCACACTCCCATTTTTTTTTTAAATTAAACTTATTTTTCGGTTATAATAATTATCCTCAATGTTGAACACTGTTGATGACCAAATTTTTTATTAAAAAAGTGTATATAACTCCTCTAAAGTTTTCGTCATATATTGTATAACTGATATAAGCTGATAAGTTTAGTAAATTTGATTAACTTAAATTTATTGTCAAAACAGCAATATTTCATTTGTCAGTAACACACGCTTCAAAATTTATCCACACTTGAAATTTATTGTTTTTATTATTAAGTGAAACCAATATCATAAAGCACATAATGTGCGAGTATAAAAAACCCGCAGCAAGCTTGATCCTATAAACTTTTATTAAATGGTATCTGAAGCGTGAAAAATGAAGAGTGATGTATGATACGCAACTGTCACTGTAAAACAATAATGAACGTCCCACACACGTATCAATGTAAGCTATAGGTAGGTATGTGGCACAAGCTGCAGGCACGACAGAACATAATGCTTCAACTCTTTGAATTACGAATATAATAACCAAGAGCGTATAAAACTCATCAAGCTTTTCTTAAAGGGTTTTGGCGTATTTTATAACATGTCTTGACTCCAATAGGGGTGACGTCGTCATTAGGTCAATAATTGGTTTCCAAATCTACAAGAAGCAATTTTATGATATTCACATTTTTAATTGTTCAAAGATGATATTGATACCCCTACCCCTATACCCTCTACCATTTTAAAAATCGAAGAAAAACTATACAAGGGTGCATGGCTGGAGTGCAGACGACACCCTAAATCTCAAAACTACTGTATCTTCTTGTTGGCTGGATTTTAACACGTGATAATTTCGGCCAATAAGAAGCAAGCAATAGTTTTGCGAACAGTAGTCTTATTGGCTGCATTTTAACAGGTGATAATTTCAGCCAATTAAATGGGAGGCTACCAGAAGTTTTGAGATTTAGGGTGTCGTGGGGTGCAGAAACACAAAACAGAGGAAGAAGAGAACCTCAATGACGTCATGAATGACATGTTACGCTCGGTCACTTAGATTATACTATTGGCTTGAAGCTGAAACTTGTCTTAGCCTACATTTCTTCTAAAGTTCCATTCAGATTAAATTTTACAGGTATCAGCAACAATGTTTATTGTTTAAAATACTAAGCATTTATTATTTTCCCGAGTTTCTTGAATTTCTCTTATTACTTTGCTAAAAACTTTCATTACCACGAAATGCTAAAATGCATAAAGTAACAAGGATTTGGAGTTGGATATTTTTTTCTTCATTAAGTAAAGTGTAATTTAAATTATTCTTTCTGCGCATTTCTAATTTAGTAAATTAACGTAAAAAGCCAACATTCACATTGTGGAGCATTTTCTTGAGTTTGTGCCACCTCGCAGTCAAGTTGGCAGGAAGAAGGTACAAAATGACAAATTATTGTAGGCCTATACTGTACATATTTCATCTTGCAATAATGAAATAAAAGATTCACGTATGTTGTTTGGTCTTTATATAACTTATAGGATAATATTTCACCCTTTCTTTTTTGCATAATGTGAATGATGAAATGTTATACACTGAAACTGAGCAAACATTTGGTAGAAGCAAATATGAGGGTGAACGTATAAGGTCTCAGAGTACTTGAAGAAGTATTGAGATTCGAGTGCCAAGTTTGAGCAAAAAAATAGTTTGGAGTATATAACACATTGAAGGTAAAATGATTTAGCAGCATCCAAGGTAAACTTTTAACTTTTGTACTCTGCATAAGAACAAAAGCGATTGAATTTGTACTATTTAAAAGCCATAACCAATAACCACACATACATTATGGACCCTTGTCTGAATCTTCTCTCTTCAAAGCTCCTCCATCCCTTTCCTATAATCGGAAATTCGAAAATTAATGGCTCAATGTATACGTTCTTCCCATGCAGGGGTGTAGTCGACTAGTCGTAAACCTTTTCGTATTATCGAAATTCAATGGCGTTCTTCCTAAGTTATATGACTTTTACTAATGTCAACCCATCAAATGTCCAGTCAGCAACCTAACATAATCACCTAATTGTTGGTAAGTTTTACTAATTTCATTGTATCCTTAAGATTTTGACTGTTGTAATAAATTCATTAGCTAAGTAAAAACAAAACCAAAAAAAGGAAAAAATCTGATCCTTAATTTACCCATAACGCAGAATCCACCTTGAATATCTAAACGTATAATTCTACTTCATGGGATGTTGGCACAATAATCAACAACATGTAGGCCCAATAAAAGAACTTAGAAATTTAGGAAACTTATATAATTATACTCCTAACTTTGGGATGAAAACTAAACAAAAACATAATTTTATTAATGACGCATGACGGAGCCGGAATTTCAAATTTTAACTACTCGTAAGTTAACTATTATATAGTATAGACTACCTTTATGGATAACATTATCTTCTTTTCTTGATTCAGCATATATATCTATATCTTTCATAATGTTTAGTTCAACTTCATTGCTTTTGACTTTCAAATATAAATTTTTCACTTGTCATTTTTACGTGTAACTATAGACACGTGGCAAAATAAGTTAGTGAATGATATGAATTTTTTTTTTTATAATTCATAAAGAAATGAAGTACCATCTCTTTGGGATTATGTACGTATAATATGAGAACTCTTCAAATGAAATATATTTGCTCACTCTATAACCTATGCACATGTGACAACCATCGCCAAAGATAAACCTATATTTCATACACGACGAACCTGTTTCGTACGAGTATTTTTTATGAAACCAGTTCTGCAGCAAGACGGACTTAAAAAGCTCCAAAACTCTTTATCCTTAAGCTGCATCTTTTCGCATAAAGTAGATTATCTATTACCGTTTTCGTATATTTTACTGTCCGTTTTTGCTATTCTGGAAAATCCCAATAGATACTGATTATTATCGGGCCATCAAGTCATAGGGCATTGATCCCAGCACTTTAGCTAGAAATCCAAAATTATTAATAAAACAATATTTAATGCTTGGTATAGGACCACAAATCACAATAACTTAGGTCTTCGATGACATTTTCACCAGACAAAATAGATATTGCTTCATTTTAAAATCATTGATCCTATCTTTATGCAATTGAAACTGTAATTCAAAAGTATAGTGTTTAAAATGTAGAAGATATTAGGCCTAATATAGAATCGGTACTATAATTATGACAGCTTTCTTCCATTTTAACTTATGTATAGAAACTTATAATGTATCATAGGCCCTATATAAACCCTGGCTAATAAAATTATTACCCCCTGAAAATATTATCGTTCCCTCTGTATTATTTTTATCCAGGAAAATAGCTTACCCTTGACTAATGTTATATACAGTAGAATGGGAAATAAATTTCCTAAGGGGGGGGGGGGGGGGGGG